>QUSF01000202.1:118932-164738 GCA_003676055.1 Chloebia gouldiae | reverse complement strand
GCCGTGCCTGCCCTGGGATCTGGCTGTGCTTCCCCTGGGATCTGGCCATGCCTGCCCTGGGATCTGGCCGTTCTTCCCCTGGGATCTGGCCGTGCCTGCCCTGGGATCTACCCTGGATGGCTCTGGGAGCCGTGTGGGGCCGGGTGCCCCCTCAGCAGCTGCTGCTGCAGTTGTCCTGGGGCTCGAGGTGGCTCAGACCTTGGAACTGCAGCCTCCAGCAGGGCTGGCGGGGGGCTGGGGGACAGAGGCTCCCTGGGGAGCTCGGGACACTTCCCGGGATGTCCAGTCATCTTGGAACTGGGTGCCTTTGGCTGGGTTTTCATGGAATGGTTAGTGTGGGAAGGGACCTCAGAGCCCCTCCAGTGCCACCCCTGCCATGGCAGGGACACCTCCCACTGTGCCAGGCTGCTCCAGCCCCAGTGTCCAGCCTGGCCTTGGGCACTGTAGGTATCCAGGGGCAGCCACAGCTGCTCTGGGCACCTGTGCCAGGGCCTGCCCACCCTCCTAGCCAGAAATTCCTTCCCAGTATCCCACCTGAATATCTCCTTTTTAAGTCAGACTTGATTTTTTCAGCCAAGCATGCCAACCTTGCTGCTGCTGGAGGAGAACCTACCACAGCCCATGGTGAATTTTGGGCTGTTTTTTGGGAATAGTGCTCCCTGACGGGAAAGAAAAGCTCAACTGCATGTGTGTGCTGGGGACACTTCCAGAGTGAACCAATTTCCACAGTGGGATGTGCAGGGCAGGGGGTGCCAGGTTCCATCCATCCCTATGGATCCGCCAGTGGGAAGGAGGTGCTGGCCTGTCCCCCAGCACTTCTTGGCCGGAGGGGATTTCCTCCCTCCAGGGACAATTTAAACTGGAAAACCCCATGATCCCTTGGAGCCAGGCCCAGATCGCTCCATAAGCGCCAAAATATAGGATCCAGGAGGCTTTTTTGCCTCCTGGCACCATCAGAGAGTGTCTTGATACCCCTGGAGCAGAGTCAGATCCGAGGGAAGCTGGGCCTCTCCTGATTCCAGGGCTGTGATCCCAGAGCTCTGTCACGGCTCAATCCCATTGTTCTGCCGAGTTACGGCCGGAACGCCTTTCCAGCCTTTCCATCGGGGATTTACCGCACAAACAGCCCAGTCCTGTCCGCAGGGGCCGGTTCCAGCCATCCCGAGCCGGAGGGGCTTTGCTAAGCCCTTCTCAAGGCGGGCTGGTTCTGTGAGCTCTGTCCTGCAGCGGGGCCGCTGCTCCTGCAAGAGCTCCGGCTGCACTGCCCGCGGGGCTCTGGGCACCCCGTTGTGTCCCGGCGCTGTGCCGCTCCCTGGCACACAATCCTGGGAGCAGGGAGTGGGAATGGGAACGGGAGCAGCTGCCAGCTCTTCCCCAGCATCTGCTGCCCGCCTGAGCAGGGGGGCAGGATGGGGCTTTGGGAAAGTGGAAGGGTTTGGTGGCTGCTGCCCTGGGAAAGCAGCCGGGAGCAGCTGGTGCCATCCCCCGGACCAGCGTGGGGAGGAGGTTTGGGAGCTTCCTGAGCGCTGGCTCTGGGCTGCAGAGGGTTTGACTTCCCTGGGAAGCTGTTCCCTAATTAACCCTGTAGAAACTGCCCTGGAATAGCTGCTGGGCCATCAACCCCTGCCGGCTCTGCTCCTCCATTCCAGGGATTTTCCCTAATAAATCCTGTTGCTGGTGGTGTACCTTCTTAGGAGAGGGAAACACGGAATGTTTTCCCTAAAATAGGAAAGATTTGACAGATTTATTTGTGGTTTGTATACCTACATGGAGAAATGTTTAATATCCACGTGATACTTCACATAATTCTATGCAGAAAGAATCTTACAGTATTGATTGACTTGTTACATACTTATATGTAAAATTCTGAATATTTATGTGACATTTTGCATATTGCTGTGTTTGATCAGAAATATTGGAAGGGATGCTTTGCACATTGATACATAAAATTCTGAAGTATTTCTATAAATTTGGGCACTATTGATGAGCTATTTTTTTATTTACATATTTATTTTATATATTTCTCTTTAAAATGACTCAGGTCTCCAAGCCCTGCCCACTGCCCCCACTCTGGCCTCTCACGGTCAGAACTAAGTTCTGCATTTTCCTCTTGTTCTTCCAGTCTCTCTCCAGCTTCTCATTGCCAGGAACATCCTTTGTGCCACAGAGGAATTCCTGGTTTTCCTAGACTAGGGCAATTCTGAAACACGGAAACCTGGGTGTGAGCATGGGTGGTTCCGGTGCCCAGTTTTCCCTTTGCGTCAGTATTTTTGGAATTAATAGTCCTAGTGGTGATCTAAAATTTAAAATTCTGTGTTTTCCACCTGTCTTCTAAAATTCCTCAAATACCTGGGCTGGAGCTCAGGATTCCTGAACTGTTTTCCATGAAACCTTCATGTTAGAGGAAAGAACCAGGATCCCGCTTTACCAGACAAAGGATTTTGGGTCTGTTATCCCCGTTTTTCATCCAAGGAGCCCAAAACTCGCCCAGCACAGAGCTGGGTGTTCTCTGGGGAGCGAGCGCTGCGGATCGAGCAGCCCCCACCCCCCGGCTCCATCTGCCCCTGGATCCTGCATTCCTGCCGGCCTTTCCTACAGCTGCTGCTAAAAATAACGGAGGCACGCGGCTCTGGGGCCGCGGCTCCGGTGTCTGCCCCGGGCAGGACGGCGGGCGGGACCGGCCCCACACCGCTGCTGCTGCTCTACTCCGCTGGGCTTGGGCGCCTCCGGTTCCTCCCGCAGAGCCAAACTCCTTGGCTTTCGCAGAAATTTAGCAGAAATGTGTGTCCGTGCTCCTCGCCCGGCACCGGCGAGGAGCACGGACGTGCAGATGGAGCTTTCCTAAGGTTTAACAGGGAAGGTTTTCCCCCAAAAATTCGTAATTCCTGAAGGAACCAAAACTTGAGTGGTTCAAGAGTGGCCAAGCTGGTGATTTCCATGTCTGCGCCAGTGTTTTCTGTGTCCAAAACAGAGTTTTGGCAGCTGACCTTGCTTTTTGGCAGATAACCGAAATGTCGGTTTTAAAGATAAACTTTCAAATGGTTGAATTTACAATTTCTATAACCACCTCAGACTTTCTCCTGGCATCATCAGGAGAGACAGAGCTGATATTCCCATTTTTAATATAAATATGGGTCCGTACTCATCACCTGCACCGTCTTGGTCAAAGGACACATGGATGGGTCTTTCCCAGGGGTTTAAAAGGAAGCTTTTCCCCTAAAACTCATAATTTCTGAAGAAACCAAAACCTGAGTGGTCTAAAAGTGGCTGACTCAGGGATTTTCGTGTCTGAGCCAAAGTTTTGGCAGCTAAACCATATTTTGGTTTTAAGGGTAAACTCTCCAAACAGTTGGATTCCCAAATTCTGTAATGACCTCAATTTGCCCCCTCTGCCCCTTCCCATTCCCTCCCTGCTAACCCCCGCATTTTTTTTAATTTTTGCTGCATTTCTCTGTGTTTCCCACAGGAAGATCGTAGGGAAAATAGATGAGGATGGAGACGGGTTTGTGACAGTGGAGGAGCTGAAGGCCTGGATCAAGTTTGCCCAAAAGCGCTGGATTTATGAGGATGTGGAGCGCCAGTGGAAGGGCCATGACCTCAATGAGGACGGCCTTGTTTCCTGGGAGGAGTACAAAAATGCCACCTATGGATATATCCTGGGTAGGTCCTGGCTCTTGGAATGAGCCTTTCCTGGAGCCAGCAGCTGGGACGTCCTGCTCTGCTTTGGGTCACCGAGGGTCGGTGGGGTGGGGGCGGATCAGGGCGGGCTCGTGGCACAGTGGTCAGTGGGTGGTCATGGATCAGGGTGTGCTTGTGGCACAGTGGTCAGTGGGTGGTCAGGGATTGGGATGGGCTTGTGGAGTGGTGGTGGGTTGGATGGACACGGATCTGGATGGGGTTGTGGTGATGGGGGAGTTTGGGGCCTGGATTAGGAAGTTGTGGTTGAGAGTGTGAAGCAGTGCTGGGTTGGTGCTTGGCTGACCTGAGATGGATTTGTCCCCTGGGATAAGCACAGGAATATGATGTAGGATGTGGCCTTGGCATATGTGGGGCCAGCTGGGGCAGATGTCCCCAAAATGTTGCACTTTAAAACCTCTAAAACCCTACAAATTGATCTCCTGGTGGCATTAGCAAAGAGAAGTCCAAGAAAAAGAACCCAAAATACATGGAAATCTCCCCAGGGGAATGTTTACACACCTCACACCTTCCTTTTCCCCTCTGCAGCCACCTGGGCATTTTTAATGTCCCTGGTGACAAATGCAGCTCTGGGCTGAATCCAGGTGATTTGGGATGAATAGCATGTGGGAATAGGGGTTTCCAGCCCTTTGGAATTCCTGACTTGTGGGGGAATTTGGGACCTGCAGGTGGAACCCACTGATCTGTGGCTGTGGAGCCATTTAGGTGTGTCCATTGCATCCTTAAACCCCAAAACCCACTAGCAGAGGTTTCAGTCGCTTTCCCTTGTCCTGGGAGCAGTCTTACAGCCCAGAACTCGGGGATTTGGGGACACTTGCTGGGCCGGCAGTGTGGCAGTGGCAGTGTGGCTTCAGACATCCCTGGGAGGAAGGGAAGCAACAGCTCTTTTGGGGTTAAAACCTTAAACCCTCAAGCCCTGCGCCAGCTCTGGCCTCCAGCACTGTAGACTGGCCTGGGTGGAGGAGCTGCAGCTCTGGAGTGTCGAATCCACTCTAATTTCCTAAATATTGCCAAAAATAGTCAAACTGCTCTGCGGGATGTGCAGAGGGGGAGCCGCTGCACAGGAGGCTCATCCATCTCCCTTGGGCTCGGGGAGGATCTGGATTTGCTGTGCTGGTGGCCAGGGAAAGCCCCCTGACACCCCTGGACTGGGGCAGCACCTCCCAAACCTACCTTTGCCATGGGTTCCTGGGGTCTGGGCTAACCTGCCTGTGTAAATCCAGCCTGGAAGGGGTCAGAGAGGTCCTGGGAAGGGTTTAAGCACTGTTTGAGGAGTCTGGGGTGGCGTTTAGGACCCGCAGGTGTTGGATAGGGAACAGTATGAACATTGACGAGGAAAAGCCTTAATGAGAGAACCCTGAATTAATAGAACCCCCCCAATGAGCTCAAGGAGAAGCTCCCTCCCACAGTCGAGCAGTGCGTGGGGAGTGCCCAGCCCCCGGCATGGCCAGTTCCAAAGCTGGAGCGGCACTGGAGGCTGCGTGCCCTTGGCAGGCCCAGGAGGAGCCTCCACTCGTGCTGCTCCCACATACTTGAGTCCTTACGGAGTGCCGGGAGGATCCTGCCTCACGCTCTGGCTCCGGCTCCTCTCGGCAGGAATTAGTTTTCCACAGCTCCTTGCTGTTAAAATGTTCCCGTCTTCTCCTCGCTCCCATCCCTGGCCAGACTGGGGCTGGAATGCCTCTGGAAGTACCTCCTGGGTGTTGACCTGTGGCCAAGGGATGCACAGGGCCAGGCATCGCCCTCGGTTGCTCTGGAGGGTCCAGAATGTGGTGTTTTGCCAGCAAAATGAGGTGCTGGGAGTGGTTTTATTAATTAATTAATTACACACCAGAATGAGTCACTGGGTGGCCCCCAGAAGTGTCACGGAGCAGTGTGGTGTTCTGCTGGGGGGCGTCCTGGGAAGCAGGGAATATCAAGTGATAAATGTCCAAGAGCTTCATCTGAGACTAGAAATTCCTTTGAAACTCCCTTCAAAATCAGAATATTTTCATCATTATCACCACTCCTATTTTTGTTAATTCCTCAATCCCATGGTGGGATCCAAAACCAGGACACAAGATGTTGGATTGAGATTGTGGCTTTGCTGCCGAACTCTGAGCAAAACCCTCTGGCTCTGTCTGCTTCCCCTCCCTCTGCTCCCCCAAACCTCTCCCAACCCAGGGACCAAGGCAGGAAGTAACTCTGGGGGCTTTGGGAGGGTTTAACCCGTTTTAACCCATCTGCCCCCCACCACTCCCCCATCAAACCCATTAAATATCTCAACAGCAATTAAGGAATCATCTTTTAATGAAGCTGGTCCTGAAGGTTTCCTTGTTCGGGGCTATGCTGCTTCTCAAGGCAAAACCTTGGGGAACAGAATGGGGAATTTGGGGTTCATTCTGCCCTAGAGCCGCCTTAAAGTCAAAATCTTTGGATATTTAATGGATGCTCCAGAACTCTTTAATCCCGAGCCCCTTAATCCAGGGCTCTGCAGTGCCTGCCTTTTGTCCAGGTAACAGAGCAGGGACACAGGGGCTTTTGGACCTTCTCATTAGATGGGGCCTGCCTCTGGTTAACTGAAGCAGAGTGTGGCAGTGTCCCCCAGGATTCACGTTCTCCACAGACTGCTGGACACTGCTGTGTCTGGAACTCCTGCCCTGCTGCTGGCGGGGCTGTGCCAAGTGGCCACGCGTGCCCCGAGGTCCCACCCAGCCGATGCTTGCTGGCCCTGCCACTGCCAGCAGCGAGTGAGATCCCCTTACACATTCCCCTCCCAAAATAGTTCACGTTGAGCCTCTGGCCGTGCCGGCCAAAGCCCCCAAGCCCTGTCTTTTGGGGCCTCTCCCTGGGAATGCCGTGATCCCAGGGCTTCCGCAGCTCCTCCTCCTCCTGGGAGTGGGCACAGGAGAGAAGTGGTGGCTGCAGCTGAGCTTTTGTTGGCAGAACATCAGGAGGTTGTGCTGAGAGGGAGGAAGTTGAGTTGAGTTTGAGGTGGGGTGGAGGATGTTGAGGTTGCATTGAGGAAGTTGAGGATGAGAAAGTTGTGCTCAGGAGGTTGAGTGGAGGAGGTTGAGGTTGGGTTGTGGTGAAGGCTGAGGTTGGGTTGAGGAGATTGAAGTTGTCTTGAGGCTGAAGCTGAGAGGAAGTTGAGGTTGAGTAGAGGAGGTTGAGCTTGAGCTGAGGTTGAACTGAGAACGTTGCATTGGGTTGAGGTTGTGTTGGTGGTTACCGGGCCCTCATCCTGCCCGAGCTCACCCAGGTGCTCCCTGTGCTTCCTCACAGACGATCCGGACCCTGACGATGGCTTCAACTACAAGCAGATGATGGTGCGGGATGAGCGGCGCTTCAAGATGGCCGACAAGGACGGGGACCTGGCGGCCACCAAGGAGGAGTTCACGGCCTTCCTGCACCCCGAGGAGTATGACTACATGAAGGACATCGTTGTGCAGGTAGGGCCAGCACAGGGGCACTTTGGAAAGCTCTGGTGGTGGGGCAGGAATTGCCCTGGGCCTGGCTCACGCTGGCATCTTCTTGCAGGAAACCATGGAGGACATTGACAAGAACGGCGATGGTTTCATTGACCTGGAGGAGTACATCGGTGAGACACCGCTCCATGTCCTGCCTGTGTCCCCTCAGTGTCCCTGTCCCGTGGGAGTCATTGCCACCGTGTCCTTCCCAGTCCTCCCCCTCACAGAATGTTCTTCTTTCTCTCAACTTCCACCTGCCCCCAGGCCTCCACCAAGGATTTTCGGGTGAAATCATGACCCAGGTGGTTCTTTGGGGTTTTGGGGATGGATTTAGGGAACTGAAGGCTTTGGGTCAATCCTTGGGGTGGGGACAGGTCCATGAGGCTCATCCTGATCCTGCTGTCCCCTCAGGTGACATGTACAGCCAGGATGGTGATGCTGATGAGCCTGAGTGGGTGAAGACGGAGCGGGAACAGTTCGTGGAGTTCCGGGACAAGAACCGGGATGGAAAGATGGACAAGGAGGAGACCAAGGATTGGATCCTGCCCTCGGACTACGACCATGCCGAGGCTGAGGCCCGGCACCTCGTCTACGAGTCCGACCAGGACAAGGTGGGCCAGCAGCTCTGGGTGGATTTGGGGAGCGGGACGGGAGGAATGGGGACATAGCGGGATGTGGCATTCCCTGCAGGATGGGAAGCTGACGCGGGAGGAGATCGTGGACAAGTCAGACCTGTTCGTGGGCAGCCAGGCCACGGACTTCGGGGAGGCGCTGGTGCGGCACGACGAGTTCTAGGCTCGACGCCGGCACCCCTTCATGGGCTCCGTCCCTCGCCGAGGCCGTTCCTGCTGCGGAGAAACCCCATCCCGGCTCGCGGGGACGGGGCTCGGGAAAGCCACACTCCCCCGGCACCTGGGGCTCGTCTCGTTGTGGGTTTTCCTCGGATTTTAACGGCTTTTGGGTTATTTTTGTATGTTTTGGTTTTACCACGTGTGGGAACAGCTCCCCTGGCGCGGGGGCAGCGACGGGGCTGCCCGGGGCTGCGGGGCCCGGAGGCCTGGGGGGCAGTGGGAAATTCACAGAGGGATTTGGATTGGAATTGCAGTTGGAATAAAAATTAGAATTGGAATTGGAATTAAAGTTGAAATTGAAATTAAAATTAGAATTTGAATTGGACTGAAATTTGAATTAAAATTGGAATTGGAATTAAACATTGAAATCAAAGTTGAAATTTGAAATTGAAATGGAATTGGAACCAAATAAGTGAAATTGAATTAAATGGAAACACTGATGTGAAATTGGAATGAAAAGTGAACATTGAAATGAAAATTCAAACCCAAGAAAAGCCCAAAAACCATCAGAGCAGCAGCAGGACCCAGGGGGTGACCCAGAGGTGACCCCAGGGAGGTTGGACCCTCCTCCCCTGTCGCTGCCCCGTGGGATCTGGGCAAGACCCTTCCCCCCAGCCCCACTCCAAGTGCCTTGAATCCCCCAAACCTCTGGGGGATGGCCTCATCCCACCCTGCTCTGGGACAATTCCCAAGGTTTTCTCTCTTCTGTCTTGTGTCCCCCCGCAGCCACCAGAGCTGTGTGGAATCGGGCCCGGCCATCTCCAAATTCCCAAGTTTTCCCTTAAATCCTTTCCCAAAGACTTCCAGGGGCTGACCGGATCCCCCCAGCTCCTCCTCCTCCTCCTCTTTCTACTCCTCCTTTTCCTCCCCTCCCTAAATGCAACGGTGAGTGGGTTAGGAATATAGCCCTGTGCAGGGAATCTGGGAATGCTGAGGGTGACCTGGGGATGTTGGGGCTGGTTTGGGACAACAGGGATGATTTGGGACAGCCAAAGTGATGTTTGGAACCCTGGGAAAGCCTCTGGTGCAGCCACCCAGCCCTGCAATAGCCCCTGTCCTAACATCCCCCGGCTCCCATCCGTGAGGATTTGGAGCCCTGTGACAACTTTGGACATGGATTTTTTGCCTCCTCTGGGTTTATTCCTTGGTTTTCTCCTCGGGCTGATTGAAGGGATCCGGATCGGTTGGAACTCAATAAAACTGTTCACCCCTGATGGGCCGAGGGGGACGGACCCCAGCTCCCTGTGTCCCCCCAAACTGGGATTTGGGAGAGCCCCCTTGCACTGACTCAGAGGGTTCAGGCAGTGGGGGGCCCTGAGGAGGGGAGGGGGGCAACCGGGTGGAAATGTGGGGACACACAAGGCCTGTGGGAACTCTGCCCGTGGGGTTGGGGGGCTCACCCCACAGAGGAATACAGCCCCATGGATGGGGGGGCTCAGTCCCACCCCCACCCCACAGATGGGGGGCCCAGCACCATGGATGGGGAGCTTATCCCCAGGGATGAGGGCCCTTAGGTTCCTCCCACCCAGCCCCACAGATGGAGATGGGGAGCAGCATCCCACCTCCCTGCCCTCCCCGCATGCAAGGCCTAAAGGGGGACAAGGGAGCAAGGTTCCCACCGTGGAGCACAGCCACCTCCGGGACCCTTCCTGCCCCACCGTGGGGCACAGTTCCCCCTGGGACCCACCCTCTCTCCCTGCTGTGGGGCACAGTCACTCCCAGGACCTGTCCCACCCAGCAGTGGGGCACAGCCACCCCTGGGATCCCCATCCCACCCAGCCATGGGGCACAGCCTCCACCAAGGCCTCCACCCCATCCCACCATGCAGCACAGCTAGCCCCCGGCTCCCCCACTGCCACCCTGCTGTGGGGCACGGCTGCCCCATGGACGCCCGTGCCGTGGGTGCCCTGTCCCACGGTGCCAGGTGCTCAGCAGGTCCCCGTTGCGCTCAGACCGCGGCCATGGTTTATTGTCCCACCCGCGCTACATCCTAGGCTGGCCAGGGCCCCTGGCCCCCGGGGCAGTGCCGGCCCCACGGTGGGGGCAGCTGGGGGATAACTGGGGGGCAGCCGGGGGTCCTGGGGGCTGGGGCGGTGCCAGAGCCCCTCAGCTGGGGCCGACCTGGCTGGAGGACACAGAGGAAACCTCGGTGCGCTGGGCCGAGCTGGACACCTCGGAGTCGTCTGTCATGGGCCGCCCGCACACCGTCTCCATGATGCAGGCGCGGAACTGTGGGGACACAGGTGACACAGGTCACAGGAGAGGGGACAGCTCAGCCTCGGGATCCCACTGGTCCTGTGTCTGGCCCCAGCACTGTCCTCACACCGACACTGGCCCTATCTCCTGTCCCTGGGGTCATGGTACCCCCAGTTGTGGAAGTGTTCCTGGATGCGCCATCCCCAGGTGTCCCTGG
Organism: Chloebia gouldiae; assembly: GCA_003676055.1. NCBI lineage: Eukaryota > Metazoa > Chordata > Aves > Passeriformes > Passeridae > Chloebia > Chloebia gouldiae. The sequence continues at coordinate 154,329 of QUSF01000202.1, read as the reverse complement.
TCCCCCGATGTCCTTGAGCACCCCTGTATGTGCCCGCTGCCCCAGCATCCTGGGTTTCCCCATCTTCTCTGTGTCCCCTTGCCAATGTCCCTTTATCCTGAGGTGTCCCCTCACATGGGTATCCCCGGGTGTTCCCCGTGCTTGGGTCTCCCTGAGTGTCCCAGGTCCTTAGATACCCTTGGGCACCCTGGCTGTCCCCATCACCAGGTGTCCCTGGGTGTCCTCCTTGCCCATGTGTCCTGGGTGTCCCCTCCCCGTGTCTGTAGGTGTCCCGGTGTCGCTGGCATCACCTGTTTGTTCATGAAGCAGTAGATGATGGGGTTGTAGACGCAGGAGCTCTTGGAGAAGAAGGCAGGGATGGTGACGAGGCGCAGGTCGATGCCGTGCTCGCGGTTGTTCACCATGTACATGGCCAGCGCCGCGTAGGGGACGTAGCACATGCAGAAGGACCCCACCATGACCACAACCATGCGTGACACCTCCCGCTCGGCCTTCTGCGTTGTGGCCGACTCCTGCTGCTGTGCCGCCACCTGTGCCAGGGACAGGGACACCTTGGACCTGCCCGGGCTGCCGGCCCCTGCCCAGCCCCTGTGCAGCCCTCTGAGCCCTGCCCAGCCCCCTGCCCATCCTCCTGCCTGCGCTCCTGCCCAGTCTTCTGTCCAATTAACCTCCCCTCCCTTCCCGCATCCCTTCATCCTCCCTCCCTCCTGCTCCCCATCCTGCCCTCCCTCTCTTCTTGCTCCTAGTCAGTTCTCCATCTCTCCATCCCTTGTTCTCTCCCTCCCTCCTTCCCTCCTGCCCCCCAGCCCCTCTCCACTCTCCATCCCTTGCTCCCAGCCACAGGTGTGCCTGACCCCACTGCCCCTGTGCCCCCCGTGCCCCAGGGACTCACGGCCCGCAGGGCGCTGAGCAGCTGGGAGTAGGAGAAGATGATGAGGGAGAGGGGGACGATGAAGCAGAAGATGAAGAGGAACCAGGTGTAGTACTCGCTCTTGTACTTGGTGCCCACCGTGTACCAGTCAGGGCCACAGGAGCACTGCAGCCCTTCGGGGATGTACCTGCAGAGCTGTGCTCAGCCCCCACTCTGCACCAGGGGCACCCCCAGGTGTCCCCACAGCACCCGTGACACTTCTGGTGCCTCAAGCAGTCCCCTGGCACCCCAATGACCCCCACTTGTCACTGTTCCACCCCCTGTCCCCCACACCCGCTGTGTTCCCACCTGCTCCAGCCGAAGAAGGGTGGGATGGCAACACCGACGCCGATGATCCAGGTGGCCGCCACGACCAGCAGCGCGTGGCGGGAGTTGAAACGGAAGTTGCCGAAGGGTTTGCAGATGACGATGTAGCGCTCAAAGGCCAGGAAGGCCAAGGACCAGCCTGTCACCAGCCCTGGGGGAACAAGGCCACCACTGGCCTCACACAACCGCCTGTGGCCACCAGGGCTAGGGGTCACTGCAATGCCCATAGCCCCCCAGGACACCGGGTCACCCCAAGTCCTACGACCCCAGCAGAATGTAGTAATCACCCCTCCCTTCAGGCCTCAGTGGTCACCCCAGCTCCTGCAGCCACAACAGATCACAGGGCTCTATCCTACCCATGGCCCTTACCTATCTTGCCACCTTCAGCCCCACCAGACCACAATGATCACCCCAACTTCCCCAGCCTCAGAAGAACATGACCGTCACCCCCACTTCCAGCTCCACCAGACCCCAGTGGTCACTCCAACTCCTACAGTCCCACCAGAGTGCAGTGGTCAGCTCCTAAAGGTCCAGAAGGTCACCCCAATGCCTGCACCTCAGCAGCCCGTGGTGGTCAACCCAACTCCCAAAGCCTTAGTGGAATGTGGTGGTCATGATACCAGGAGCCCTACCAGACGCTGGTGGTCACCCCAACTCCCACAGCCCCAGGAGATCACTGTGGCCACCTCTGGCCCCAGTAGCCCCCAGTGGTCACTCCATCGTCTCTGGCCGCAGCAGCCTGAGCGCCCCATGGTCCCCTCGTACCTCCGGTGGCCCCTGCAAAGCCCTCAAAGGCACACATGTGCTTCCCGAAGACAAAGTATCCCTGGGAGCTGGCGACGAAGACGGTGAAGATGCAGAAGACGCAGCACATGAGGCCGCTGACGGAGATGTTCACCAGGATGTAGTTGAGCGGCTGCCGCAGCTTCTTGTACTTGATGGTGACGATGAGGACGATGGCGTTCAGGGGGGTGCCTGCCACGAACACCAAGCCCATGAAGATGGTCTGCAGGTAGAAGGCCCACATGGGCGCGATGTGGTACTGGGGCCCATCCCAGGGCCCCACCGATGACTGGTTCTTGAACAGGTAGAACTCTTCCTCGTCCATGGTGGCGGTGGCAGGGGGGGGCGCCCACCCCCCTGATATACCCTGCGCCCCCAAAGCTGCTTAGGGGGGATCAGGGCTCAGCCCGGCCAAACTTGGGGATTAGGGTGGGCTAAACCGGGCTCAGCCCCTAATCGGCCCCCTGAGCCGGGTCGAGCCGATTGCCAGTGCTCTGGAGGATTTGGTGGGGGGGGCAGAAGGGCTCCCCCCAACATCTGGGTATGGGGAGGGTCCCCAGGGGGCTCCAAGCTTGATCATGCTCCTCCTGAGGTGTTCAGGTGTCCCCAGGTGTTCCCAAGCCCAAGTCTTGGTCCCACCACAACAGCCAGAGGTCCCCAGCCTTCGTCCTGATCCCACCAGGGTCCTCAGTGTGCCCCAGGGGTCCTCAAGCTGTGTCCTGGTCACCCCCAGAATGGCCAGGTGTCCCCAGGTATCCCCAGGGGTCCCCAGGTGTCTCCAGCCTTGATCCCACTCCCCCAGGGTGCCCCAGCCCTGGATGCTTTGGGAAGAACTCGGGGTTTCCTCATGAGCTCACCCGCTGTCCCCCACCCCAACACCCCAGGGTGCCCCCCCCAGGTGTCTTCCCCCTTAAGTGATTGTCCCCAGTTCTGGCTTGAGGGATCCCTGTGCTGGGGAGACCCCAAGTGAGGCGGAGGAGTCTGGGGGTATCAAGGGGTGGGGGGAAGACAGGGGGGGCACTGCTTGAGGTGGGGTGTCGGGGGGGGGTGTTCATTTTGGGGTGCCAGGGGGTCATGGATGGGGGGTCACTTTGGGGGTGTGCTGCTGGGACTCGAGTCCCAGAAGACTCCTAGCGTTTCCTGCCCTCCCTCCCCCCTCTTTCCCTCCCCCAGCCTGTGGCACCCCCGGGGAACAGGAAGGATGAGCAGAAGCTGCTTAGGGGGGGATTACAGGGCCCCCCCGGGCTGGGGCTGCCTATAAAGGCTAGTGCAGGAACCGCACTGTGGCACCCCAGGACCCCCAGGGAAGGGGGATCTCATTTGTGGGGAGGGGGACACCTCCAGGGAACGCTGTGCCCTGGGTGTGTGTGGGGTGCCCACTCTGGGGTGTCCTGGGGCACCCTGGACTTCTGTCCAGCTCTGGGGCAGAGATGGGGCCAGGGGGGCTCAGGGACGGGCCAGGAGAGGAACAGGGGGATTGGGTGGGCTGAACCCCCAGCCTATGTTTTACTGGGCTGTACTGGATCATATTGGCCTGTAATGTACTGGTTTGTACTGGTCTACACTGGGCTGTACTGCACTGTATTGTGCCATGGGATTGTACTGTGTCCTATTGGGTTGTACGGGGTCTGGTCATACTGTACCAGGCTCTGCTGGGCTCAACAGGGCTGTACTGGGCTGTACTGGGCCGTACTGGGTAAGGTCAGCTCTGCTGGTGCTCTACTGGGTGTCCCCATGGAGGGGCACCCCCAAATGGGTGCCATAGGGCGGTGACCCAGAGGACAGACACCCCACAAACGGTCCCCCCGCCATGTCCCCCGTGGAGCTGCGGTCACTGTGGGCGCTGAGGCCAGGGAGCTGTGGAGGGGGGACACAGCGCAGGGGGTGTGAGGGACGGCAGAGCCGGGGCACGACGGAGCTGTCAGCCTCGGCAGGGGCTGCCCGGGGAGGTTTGGGGTGCCCATCCCCGCAGGTGTCCCAGGGAGGCCTGGAGGCGGCACCCAGGGCTCCGGGACAAGGAGAGGTCAGGCACAGCTTGGACTCCATGGCCGGGAGGGCTTTTTCAGCCTCAGGGGTTCTGTGGTTCTGTGATTCTGTAATGGCAGATGGAGTGGGGAAGGGACTTGGGGGTGCTGGGTATGGAGCTCCGGGGGCTGCAGTGGCAGCACTGTCCTGCCAGGACCCCCAGCACCCACCAGTGCCCACCACCAAGCCCCCAGCATCCACTGGTACTGGCAGCACCCACTGGTACCAGCAGCACCACCTCCACACGAGACCCATGGCACCCCAGGCCCCCAGTGTTCTGTCTCCAGCCCCATGGCCCCCGTGGGACTCTTAGGGCTTCCAAGTGACTGCTCTTGTGCCCTCCTGGATGTGGCCCCACACATGTCCCTGCTGTCCCCACGGCCACGTTCCCTGTGTCCCACTGTCCATGTACCCCTCATTCTCCTGTCCCTTATGCCCCTCAGCCCTGGCCCTTGTCCCTATGGCCATGTCCCCAGTGCCCCCCTGTTCCCCTCTCTGTGCCCCCAGGCTGCTGATGGCCCCCTCCCCATGTCACCCCACCCTGAGGACCCTGAGTGCTTCCAGCCCCAGAGCTGAGGACAGCCTGGGGGGACACTGGACTCAGGGTGTCACCACAGGCAACAGTGGCTCTGCCCTATGTCCCCTTCCTAGGAGACACTGGTGGGGTCAGGTCCTTTGTCCCCTCATCGTGGCCTCCACCATCATCTTCCTCTGCTCCGCCTGCAGCAGAGCCAAGACCCAGGGGGGCACTGGGACCCCCCTGGGTCCCCCTGACCTGCCCCAGCAGCATCCTGAATCCCCATCCTGATCTCCCCGCAGTGCCCTGACTGCTCAGGCCCCTCTGGACCACCCTCGACCTCCCCAAACATCCTGACCCCCCCACAACCCACTTGCTCCCCTTCCCACACCTACCATGGGCTTGGGGGTCCTGGTGGGGGACCCTGTTGCGTTTTGCCCCCACCCCCGTTGCGTGCCCCCCCCGGCCCCTGCCCCAGGTATTTTGGGTGATGATGTGTTGGGGGTGCCCCCCCCCGCGTGCCCCCCGGGTATTTTGGGTGCCGGTGCGTGGCTCTGACTCGGCAGGTTATTTTTAGGTGTTGGCGCAGGCGCCACCGCGTCACCCCCCCACGTCACCCCCCCACGTCACCCCTTGTCACCCGTTGTCACCCCGGGGTGCACCCGCACCGCCCCCCCTTCCCTTGGAAGCTTCCAGGCAGGCACCGGAACCGGGGGAACATGATACTCCCCAAATCGCCCCGCAAAGCACCCAGATGTGGGTCACCCGAGTGTCCCCCCGCCCCTCCCAAGGGAGCTGAGGAGGCCTCGAATGTCTGGAAGGGGGGGAGACACAAGAGAGATTCGGGGGGCAGAGGGGTTCAGGGTGCACCCCAAATATGACTGAACCCCCTCCCCAGGCATGTGCCATTGCTATGGGGAAACTGAGGCACGGCCAGGGGGACCCACGGCTGCAGTCACCCTGGGGGAGTGGGGCGCAACTGGGGCAGGGCTGGGTGGGGGTTCCACGGTGGGGGTGGTTCTGGGGGGGGTCTTGGTGGGCTTCCCCAGAAGGGATCCTGGGAGGGTTTGTGGGATCTCAGTTGTGCCCCTCGGGGCTGGGGGAGAAATTTTATCTGTTTTTCAGGGGTTCCCAAGGGGGAAGGGATGAGTTTGGGGGTTCCGAGTAAATTTGGAGGGCATCTTTGGGGAGGTTTTGGGATGTGTTGTGCTGTGGGGTGCCTGGGGTGTTTGGGTATCAAGGTACAGGTGTATCAGGATAACAGGTTTTGGGGTGCCTGGGCTATAGGGTGCTGAGGTTTTGGGGTGTCGAGGTTGCAGGTATTTGGGATTATTATGGGTGGATTCTGGATTTTGGGGGGGCAGAGTTTCGGGGGTGTCTGGGTGCCAGGATTTGGGGTACCAGGGTTTCAGTGTAGGGAGGCTGGGGTACCTGGGGGCCGAGGTTTGGGGGTGCTGAGGTTTGAGGGTGCCGAAGTTTAGGCGTGCCAGTGGTTTAGCGTGCAAAGTTTGGGGGTGCCAGTGTCTGGGGGCAGGGGTTTCCGAGATGCCAGAGTTTAGGAGTTTGTGACACTGGACTTCAGGGAATTTGGGGAGTTTTGGGGTGTTGCGGTGCCAGTGTTTGGGAGTCTGTGGGTGCTGGCGTTTTGGGGTGCTTGTGTTGGTGAGTGTCGGTGTTTTGGTGGGCTGGTGTTTGAGGTTACAGAGGTTTTAGGGATGTCAGAGATTTTGGGGTGCTGATGTCTGTGCGGTTTTGGAACTGCCAGTGTTTGCGGGTTTCGGGCGTGCCGCGTTTTGGGGGAGTCTTGGCCCGGGAGTGCTGAAGTCGGGGGCTCCGGGGTGTGCTGGGATGTGGGGTTTCGGGATGTGCCGGATTCCGGGTTTTTGGGAGTGCCAGAGTCCGGGCGTCCGAGGTCTGGGGAGTGCCGAAGTCCGGCGGTCTTGGGGGTGCTGGGGCTCCGGGTGTGAGGCTGGGGCTGTAAATAGCGCGGCCGGGCCCCCCACCCCCGGCCGGTCGGGCGGTCTTTCCGTCCCTCCTGCTCGGTCCCTCCCCGGGACGGGGCGGGCCGGGCCGGGGCAGCGCTTAAAGCCGCCGCCGCCCCCGGCCCCGCCACTTGCCGCCGTCGCCTCTGGCCCAGGAACGCTCCTGGGACGCTTCGCGAACACATAGGAGCTCGCCGCGAACCGCCGCTCCGGAAACTAATCGGGAACCGACCCAGGAACATACTGGACCCCCCAGCCCTCCGGAACCCGCCGCTCCGCTCCGGGAACCCACCGGGAACCAACCCCACCACCGGGAACTCGCACCGGGACGGACTCAGGACACCAGCCCCCGAACCCGGGAACAGGCAACCCTAGCCAGGACACCAGTACCGAGCAACGAACCCCTCTCGGGACACCGGCACTGAGACGGGACCCCGTCCTCAGGAACCCGTCCTGACCCCGGGGACCGGGACCCTCCCTGGGCACCGGGACTGACCGAGGACACCGTCCCCCATCTCCGGGAACTGGGACCCCATCCAGGACACAGACATCCACCCAGGAACCGGGACCGACCCAGGACGGAATCTCCCAGCACCGGGACCCCATAGCAGGCACCAGCACCCACCCAGGGCCCCGCCCGGGACACCAGCTCTGACCCAGGACACCGTCCCCAACCCAGGACACCGTCCCCCAGTGCCAGCTTTGCCACCGGGACCCAGAACCCCCACCCCGGGCACCCACAGGACACCGTCACAAACTTGGGACCCACACCCACGGTGCCAGGATCCCTTCAGGACACTGGGACTGACCCACGACCCCCGCCCAGCACCAGAAGTGACCCAGGGCTGCCTCCCCCACTCAGGACCCTCCACACCACCCAGTAACCCCCCTGCCCATCGAGGACCCTCCGAGCCCTCCAGGATGAACTCTACTTACGAGGCAGCACCGGGTGAGGACCCCGAGGAGCTCCCGGCCACCGAGAAGGACCTTGCGGAGGACGCGCCCTGGAAGAAGATCCAGCAGAACACGTTCACGCGCTGGTGCAATGAACACCTCAAGTGTGTGCAGAAGCGCATCGTGGACCTGCAGCGCGACCTGAGCGATGGGCTGCGCCTCATCGCGCTGCTCGAGGTGCTCAGCCAGAAGAAGATGGGGCGCAAGCACCACCCGCGCCCCAACTTCCGCCAGATGAAGTTGGAGAACGTCTCGGTGGCCCTCGAGTTCCTGGAGCGGGAGCACATCAAGCTCGTGTCCATCGGTGGGTGTGCAAGGGGAGCAGTGTCCGTGGGTGGGTGGGCACAGGGCAGGTGAGGGTGGAAGGGGAATGGGAACAGTGAGCGTGCAAGGACAAGGCCAATGGACAAATGGGAATGAGGAATGAGTGTGCAAGGGTGGGCGTGATGGGGGATGGGAAATTGAGGGTGGGTGTACAAGGGCAGGGGTGGACAAGTGAGGATGTGGATGAGTGTGTAAGGGAGGGGAGGGATGGGTGTGAATAGGGTGAGAGCGCAAGGGTGGGGAATGGAGGAGTGTGAGTGGAGGATGCGTGTGCAAGGAGTGTGATGGACAAATGAGGATGGGGCCGTGGGTGAGTGTGCAAGAGTAGGGTGATGGATGAATGGGAATAGAGGATGTGTGCAAGAGTGAGGCCGATGGACAGATGACAATGGGGATGAATGTGCAAGGGGTGGGGTGACAGGAGCAGGAGCGGGATGAGTGTGCGAGAGCGGTACAGCAATGGGAATGAGGGTGAGCGTGCAAGGCTGGAGGGGCTGCGGGCGAGTGTGCAAGGGGTGAGTGTGCGGGGGCGGTGCGGTCTGCGAGCCGACCCCGCGCAGGGTGTGCGGAGCGGGGGGGTCCGGCCCGCGCAGGGGGGCTGAGCTCACGCTTGGCTCCGGGCCGGGGCGCTGAGCTCACGCGCGGGGGGGGCCCGGCCCGCACACGCACCCACCCCTCGCAGGGCCTCAGCGCCCACCCCCACCCGACAGCTGCAGGGTGACCCCCCCGGCACGGGGGAAGGTTTGCGGCCCCCCCCCCGCACGCACGTCCGTGCACGGCCCCCCTGGCACGCCCGGACCCGGGGTGCGCGAGACCCCCTCCCGCGGTGTCACTTCCCCCTCCCACGCGTGTCTTTCCCCCTCCCGGGACCTCCCCCAGATGTGACCCCAAGTTTTGGGGACCTCTCAGGTGCTGCCCCCCTCGGAGCTCCCGGCGGGGAGGGGTTTGTCCCGCCCGCTCCCGCATCTCCCCCATTTCCTCCCTGAAACGAGATCGCTCGTGGGGGGAAGTGCCGGGGGAAGGAGCGGGGGAGGGTCCGCTCCGCACGGCGGTGGGGGGAGGGACCGGGATGCCTCGGGCCCCCCTCCCCCCACAGCCGTCCCCTGCCTCAGTGTCCCCATTCTGGCACTCCAGGAATCCCTTGGGAAGGTCAGGGGTGTGGCACTCCAGGGTGCTCCCTTGGGGACCCCCGGGTGCTGCCAGGGTTGTGCCCCCCCCCCCGGCACTTCCCGGGGGGTGCTGGCTCCCTGCAGGGTGAAGTGCTCGGCATGGACAGGGGACAGTGTCGTGGGTCATCCCTCACTTCTGTGCCCCGGGATGTCCCCAGGCAGGTGTTGGGGTGCAGCGTCCCGTGGCACTGCCTGGGGTGTTGGGGTGCCCCGAGACGGGTGCTGGGGTCCGCCTGTTGTGCCACAGGATGTCGGGCTGTCAGGGGTCCCTGTGGTGGTACCGTGGGGTTTGGGAGTGCCCCAGCCGAGTCCTCCCATTATCCCCATTCCCAGAGACAGCTGGGACAGGACTCTGAAGCTGATCCTGGGGCCGCAGCTGTCAGGATGCGGGGATCCCTCCAGCGGGTCCCAGGATGTCGGGCTGCCCCAGGGGGAGTCCCGAGGGATCTCGGGGTTCAGCCTCCCCGTTTCTCCCCCACAGACAGCAAAGCGATCGTGGACGGGAACCTGAAGCTGATCCTGGGGCTGATCTGGACCCTCATCCTGCACTATTCCATCTCCATGCCTATGTGGGAGGAGGAGGAGGACGACGAAGGCCGCCACCAGACCCCCAAGCAGCGGCTGCTGGGCTGGATCCAGCACAAGGTGCCGCAGCTGCCCATCACCAACTTCAACCGTGACTGGCGTGACGGGAAAGCGCTGGGAGCACTGGTGGACAACTGCGCCCCAGGTGAGGAGCGCGGCGGGGTGGGGGCGTGGGGGGGACAAATGGGGGGAGAGCTGCGCCCCGAGTGAGGGGAAGCAGGGGGCGGGGCGCAGGGGATGGGACAGGGGCAGCTGGCGGGGTCCGGGGGGTATGAGGTGCAGGCTGGCTCGGGGGTGCCGATGGAGATGCTGGGGGCAGCAGGTGCAGAAGGGGGAGGTGCAGGATGGGGGTCAGGACGGGAGTGAGCCCCTGACCCTTCTGGCCCCCCAGGTCTGTGCCCAGACTGGGAGAAGTGGGACCCCAACAAGCCGGTGCAGAACGCTCGGGAGGCCATGCAGCAGGCAGACGACTGGCTGGGAGTCCCCCAGGTACGGGCATGCTGGGGGGCGTGGGGGGCACTGCAGGTCTCCAGGTGCATGGGGGGGGGCCTGGCACTCGTCCAGGTACGGTGCAGGGCAGGAACGGGTGGGGGGCTCTGGGACAGGATGCTGGGGGTGCAAGGGTGTGCCTGGGGAGTGTCCTTGGGGATCCACACGGGTCCCGGGGCATTTGGGGTACCCCATGGCTTCTGTGGGTGTGGTAGGGGTGTGGGGGGTTCCCCAGCAGGGCAAGGAGGGTCTGATGGCTGTTGGGGTCTCAGGAGGGTCAGGGAGTGTCGGGGGCCCCTCCTGGTAGTGGGGTGTGTGGTGGGGGGTTCCCCAGCAGGTCTGATAGGTGTTGGGCTTCCCTGCCAGGTGATTGCCCCCGAGGAGATTGTGGACCCCAACGTGGACGAGCACTCGGTGATGACGTACCTGTCCCAGTTCCCCAAGGCCAAGCTACGGCCGGGGGCCCCCGTGCGCCCCCGTCTCCCCGAGCCCGGCCGCGCGCGCGCCTACGGGCCCGGTACGGGGGGCTGAGGGGGCTCGGGGGCCGTGGGCAGCTGGGGTCCCAGGGGGGCAGGAGGGGGTGGAGGTTTGGGGGGGCACCGGGGGGGTGGGGACCTGGCACAGGTGGGACATGGGACACAAAAGGGGCACAGAGGGGGGACATGGGGGGCTTTGGAGCCCAGTACAAAAGAGTGTCTGGGGCCTACGGCTGTCAGGGCATGAGAGTAAACCATGGCCCCCTGCAAGCCCAGGGACTCCTCTCCAGTCCTGGGGTGTCACCTGTGCCCAGGGACACCTGAGGGAAACCCCAGGGTCTCCCCACTCCCCACCCAGGGCTCCCCAAGAATCCTGCTATGCACAGAGACTCACCAAAGGCCTATCAGGCTCCCCTGCCCATAATCAGGAGACCACCATTGACACTCTGGACCCTCTGCTACCACCAAGGACAACCTGGGGTCCCAAAGCCCTGGGGGGTTCTGGGGGGGCTGGGGCCCCCCTTGACTCCCCCCACCCTGCAGGCATCGAGCCCCAAGGGAACGTGGTGCTGCGCCCTGCCCAGTTCACAGTGGAGACCCTCGAGGCGGGTATGGGCGAGGTCCTGGTCTATGTTGAGGATCCCGAGGGACACACTGAGGAGGTACAGAGGGCCCTGGGCCCCCCTCAGGGGGATCCCCTCCATCTCCCTCTCTGGGAGACCCCCCCACTGCTCCAGCTCTGTGTCACCCTCTTCCCCCGGTTTTGGGGTCTCTTCCCACCGCAGGCCAAGGTGGTCCCCAACAATGACAAGAAGCGAACATACAGTGTCACCTACGTCCCCAAGGTCGGGGGGCTGCACAAGGTGAGCACCTTGGTGACCCCCCAAGGCAACCCTTCTGTGACATCCCCTTGCTACCCCCCCACCCCATGGCACCACCACCCTGTGACACACCCATGTCTCAGAGTGGTGACTGCCCCTTCCATGCCTCCTCCCCAAGGGGAATGGGGGACACCTGGCCCAGTGGGGTTTGGGGGGGGTCCCTAGGGGGTCCCTAAAGATCTCTGGGGGGCTCTCCTTGGGGTCCCTGGGGACAGCACTGGGTGGCCCTGGGGTGCCCTGTAGGGTCCCTGGGATGCCACACTGAGGTCTGTGGGGGGAGGTGCTGTAATGGGGGGACCCTGGATGTCCTGTTGGGATTCCTGGGTGTCCTATGCATCAGGGTCCCTGGAGGGGACCATAGGGAACCCCTGGGCGTGGTCACTGCTGAGGGGGATCCTCTTCAGGTTGTCATCTTCAGGGGTGTCCCTGGGGTGTGTCACTGCTGTCTCTGTGGGGATCCATGGGGGAGTGTTCCTGGGCTGTGGTGCAGCCGTGGGGGCCGTGGTGCCCTGACACCCCTGGTGTCCCTGTGCCCTCCAGGTGACGGTGCTGTTTGCGGGGCAGAACATTGACGGGAGCCCCTTTGGGGTGACCGTGGGCATGGCCCTGGGCGACGCCAGCAAGGTCACGGCACGTGGCCCCGGCCTGGAGCCTGTGGGCAATGTGGCCAACAAGGCCACCTACTTCGACATCTACACTGCAGGTGGGGGCACTGGGGACTGGGGGTCCCTGGGGACATGACCTTGGGGTGGTGTTGCCATAGCATGGCCAAGTGACTGGGGACATGTCTTCATGGTGGCACGGCCACAGCATGACCCAGAGACTTTGAGGACGTGTCCTTGTGGTGGCTGTGACATGACTTGCTGGCACTGTCCATGTCCTCATGATGACATAGGGTGGCCTGGTGGCTCTGGTGTTGTGTCCTTGGAGTGGCATGGCCATGGCATGACCATGGCATGATCTCATGGTGGCTTGGGGACACCTCCTCATTCCAGGGCCACAGGTGTCCCCCATTCCCCTTGGGGAGGAGGCATGGACCAGGTGGCTCTGGGGATGTGTCCTCACGGTGGCCTTGATGTAGCATGACCTGGTGGCTCTGGGGCCACACTTTCATGGTGGGGTGGCCTTATGGTGGCAGAGCCATGGCATGGAAGTGGCACCAAGACTGTGTCCTTGTGCCATGGCCATGGGTGGCCTGGTGGCTGAGGGGCCATGCTGTCAGGCAGGACTGGGTGACTCTGGGGACGTGTCCTCATGGTGGCCTGGCCATGGGACTGAGTGCATGTCCTGGTCATTACAGGGGCTGGCTCGGGCGATGTGGGGGTGGTGATCACAGACCCCCAGGGCCGACGGGACACAGTGGAGGTGATGCTGGAGGACAAGGGGGACAATGTGTTCCGCTGCACCTACCGGCCTGTCCTTGAAGGGCCACACACCATCTGTGTCACCTATGCTGGCGCCCAGGTCCCCAGGAGCCCCTTCACTGTCAATGTGGCTGAAGGTGAGGCTCCCTCTGTGTCCCCATGTGGCTCCATAACATTCGTGGTGACTGTAGCTAATGACATCTATCAGTGGCCCCTCGACACCCAGCTGTGACCACGGTGGCCCCAAGGCACCCAGTGGTGACTGTGGTGGTCCATGACACCAATAAGTGACCACGGGTGAACCCATAGTCCCCTGACACTCCCCGGGGTGTCCCTCTGGCACCCCCATCCCCAGGGTGTCTCCAGGTGTTTGTTTCTTGTGCCCCTGAGGACACCATGGCACTCCCCTGTCCCCAAGGCATCCCCATGGGCCCCTCCCAACCCTGGAACCGCCCCCCCTGCTGTCCCTGGGGGTTCCCTAGGGTCCCCCTGGTGCCTGGTGGGTGCTAATGGGAGTTTGCAGCCTGCAGCCCCTCGGCGGTCCGGGCCACGGGCAGGGGGCTGCAGCCACGGGGGGTCCGAGTGCAGGACGTGGCTGACTTCAAGGTTCTGACACGGGGCGCGGGCAGCGGGGACCTGCGGGTGACACTGCGGGGACCAGGTACGTGTCACTGTGTGGAGCATGGCGGGGCTGGAAGGTTGGGGGGCACCGTGGGGTTGGCCACTGGAAGGATGTGGGGAGGGTCCCACTGGGGGGGCCCATGGGGTGACTGTATGGGTGGGGGTCCCCCATGGAAGGATGGATATAGATGGGGGACCCATGGGGGCTCCGGGGTTGATGGAAACCATGGGGTGGCCATGGGGAGGTGGGTGCGTGGGCAGGGGTCCCATGAGGTTGTCCATGGTTGGAGCCATCCTGGGGTTGACCATGGGTTGGGGGCACCACGGGAGGTGCATGGCTGGGAGCGCCCCTGGGGTGGGTGCCCCAGCTGATCCCCTCGCACAGGGGGCACGGAGGAGCCGGTGACAGTGCGGGATGTCGGGGACGGCGTCTACGAGTGCGAGTACGTGCCCCGGGTGCCCGGCACCTACCAGGTGTCCATCACCTGGGGTGGCTACGCCATCCCCCGCAGGTCAGTGCCGAGCGCAGGGGTCCCAGCAGGGGAAATGAGGGGGGTGGGCTTGTGCGGAAGGGGTCGGGGGGGCCCTCACTGCCCCTCCACCCTCCCCAGCCCATCTGAGATGCAGATGTCCTGCTGGGGTGGGGGGTTTTGGGGAATGTGGGGGGTGTGTGTGGAGTACAAGCCCTCCCTCATCCGCCCGAGCCAGTTTGAGGTGCAGGTGTCCCCAGGGGTGGGAGACACTTGGGGGGACTGGGGGATGCAGGTGTGTGCAGGTTAGTGTAGCCCCCTCCCTCCCATTCCCCCCGGCCCGTTCGAGGTGCAGGTGTGTGAGGTGAGGGGCTGGGGGTGTACAGGTGTGTTACAGCCCCCCCTCACGCCTGCCTGTCCCCCCCAGCCCATTTGAGGTGCAGGTGTCCCCCCAGCCAGGGGCACAGAAGGTCCGGGCCTGGGGGCCGGGGCTCGAGGGCGGCGTCGTGGGGCGCCCTGCAGACTTTGTGGTTGAGGCTGTCGGCACTGAAGTGGGGACCCTTGGTGAGCCGGGGGGACATGGAGGTGGGGGGCACTGTGGTGGGGATCCTGGGTGAGCCCTGAAGGGTGGGACATGGGGACAGGGTCAGGGGCACCATGGTGGGGACATGGGGACAGGGCTGGGGGTTGTGTGGTGGGAACAGGGTGGGGAGCTATGTGATGGGGACAAGGGCATGAATGGGTGACACCCTGTTGGGGACATGGGGACAGAATGGGGGGCACCATGATACAATGTGGCACTATGAGGGGTCTCAGCATGGTGGGGACAAGGGCATGGAGTGTGTGAAACCCATTGGGGACATGGGACAGGCTGGAGGACGGGCACCATAGTGGGGTCCCCCACTGCTGTGGTGACACAGGCATGCAGAGGTAGTGACATGCGGCAGGTTGGGGGAGGCCCCAGTGGGGTCAGGGGGACACGGGTGGTGCCACCCTGGGGATGTGTTCACAGAGAGGGGACAATGGTCTGGGCGTCCCCACTGGGGGGACATAAGGACTTGTTAGGTGTCACCCTGCTGGGGGCATGGGCACAGAGGGGAGACGAGGACGAGGTCTGGGGGTCATGGCACGGGTACAGGGTAATGGTGGCTGTGGTGCCCCCAGGGTTCTCCATCGAGGGCCCATCCCAGGCACGGATTGAGTGTGACGACAAGGGCGATGGCTCGTGCGATGTGCGCTACTGGCCCACGGAGCCAGGGCTCTACGCTGTGCATGTGGTCTGTGACGATGAGGACATCCGGGACAGCCCTTTCATGGCTGACATCCGCCCCGCTCCCCCTGACTCCTGGCCCGACAAGGTGCTGTGACCCATGGCCACCCACGGATCCTGTTGTGCCCTTGTGCTCCACAGTGCCCTGCTGCACCCCATTGCACCCCAATGCGCCTCAGCTGTGGGTGCTGGGCGTGCCAGCGCCCCATTGCATCCTTCTAACCGTTCCTCTCCACAGGTGAAGGCCTTCGGGCCCGGGCTGGAGCCCACTGGCTGCATTGTGGATCGTCCAGCCGAGTTCACCATTGACGCCCGTGCTGCTGGCAAGGGGCCCCTCAAGCTCTATGCCCAGGTGGGAGCTGTGGGGCTGCTGGGTGGTGCTGGGTGCTCTTGAGTGACATCGGGTGGGATTGAGCACCTTTGAGTGCTGTTGAACACTGCTGGGTTCCATTTAGTGTTGTTGGGCACCATTGGGTGCCCTTGAGCACTATTGGGTGCTGTCAGGCACCCCTGAGCAACCTTGGGTGCCGCTGGCCAGCGCCGAGTGCCATTGGGCACCCTTGGGTGCCATTGGCCAGTGCTGAGTGCCATTGGGCCCCCTCACGTCCCCCCTTCTGCTCACAGGACGCTGAGGGCTTCCCCATCGACATCAAGGTGAAGGACAATGGTGACGGCACCTTCCACTGTGTCTACGTCCCCACCAAGGCCATGAAGCACACAGTCATCGTCGCCTGGGGGGGCGTCAACACCCCCAACAGCCCCTTCCGTGTGGGTGTCATGGGGGCCCATGGGTGCTGGGGTGGCCATGGGGGTCCCTTGAGGTGTAGGGAGGGGGTGCTATTCATGGAGGGTGTTCAGGTGTCAGATGTGGGGCATGGGAGTCCCATGGGGCTGGGGGCCCATGGAGTGATGTGGGTGGAAATGGGGGTCCCATGGGGTGCTGGGTGTGGGGATGGAGGTCCCAGACCCATAGGGTGCTGGGGTAGGGCTGGGGGTCCCATGAAGTGCTGGGGATGGGAGTCTATGGAGTGGTTGGAGGTCGGGTGCCAGTAGTGGGGGGGTTGGAGGTCCCAGTCCCATGGGGTGCCAGGGAAAGAGGGATCTGTGCCCCTGCCCCATGAGACACTGTGGGTCCGCAGGTGAGCGTGGGTGAGGGCAGCCACCCCAGCAGGGTGAAGGTGCATGGGCCGGGTGTGGAGAAGACGGGACTGAAGGCCAACGAACCCACTTACTTCACTGTGGACTGCAGCGAGGCTGGACAGGGTGGGTGCAGTGGTGGGAGGCACCCTGGGAACTCCTCTGTGGGCATGGGGCTTGTGTCCCTGGGCCCGCACCCCTGGTCCTGCACCCCTGCTCCTGGACCATTACCACCACTCCTGCTCCATCATTCCTGGATCAAGGGTCGTTCATTCTGGGCCCATCAGTTCTGGTCCTGGTCCTGCATCCCTGCTCCTACATCCCTGATCCAGCATCCCTGCTCCTGATCCAGATCTCCTGCACCTGCATCCCTAGTCCATTATCTCTGATTCTGGTCCATCAATCCTGGCCCTGTCCATCATCTCTAGTCCTGATCCAGTCCCCTGCCCCATGTGCCCAGTTCCACTCCTTGATGTCCCCCTGGGGAGTGGGGGCCACTGACCTGGCCACCCCAACAGGTGACGTCAGCATTGGCATCAAGTGCGCCCCAGGAGTGGTGGGGCCGCTTGAGGCCGACATCGACTTTGACATCATCAAGAATGACAATGACACCTTCACGGTCAAGTACACAGCGCCGGGCGCGGGACTCTACACCATCATGGTGCTCTTTGCCAACCAGGTCAGG
This sequence comes from Chloebia gouldiae, assembly GCA_003676055.1. Lineage (NCBI taxonomy): Eukaryota > Metazoa > Chordata > Aves > Passeriformes > Passeridae > Chloebia > Chloebia gouldiae. Next base: position 137,360 of record QUSF01000202.1, on the reverse strand, counting down.
GTTCTGGATTGCCCCATGTCCCTGAGGGTCCGTCCCCTGCTCTGTGGGGTGCCCCCTGCCCTCAGGGGCTAGGTGGGCTGGGCCTTTGACCCCGTGCTGCCCCCGTGTCACTGTGACCTGGTCTTGGTCCCCAGGAGATCCCCTCCAGCCCCTTCCGCATCAAGGTGGACCCATCCCACGACGCCACCAAGGTCAAAGCCGAGGGACCTGGGCTCAGCCGGACAGGTGAGGGGCCAGTGGGGTGGGGTGGGGTGGGGACATGGGGTGGAGGTGATGGGTGCTGTGAGGACAGTACTGTGAGTGGCGTGGGTCTCACGGTGGCTGACACTGGGGGGCAGGGGTGGCGGTGGGGACCCCCTCCCACATCTGGGTGCTATGGGGCAGGGACTGTGGGTTCTGTGGGTCCTGCAGTGACTTGATGATCTGGTGCAGGGGTGGAAGTGGGGACCCCCACCCACTTCCGCGTGCAGACGCGGGGGGCGGGGAAGGCCCCCCTGGATGTGCGCTTCGTGGGGACGGGGCCTGGCCCAGCCGTTGCTGACTTCGAGGTCATCGACAATCATGACTATTCCTACACTGTCAAGTACACCCCGCTGCAGCAGGTTCGTGCTGGGGGCACCTGGACCCATGGGGACATCCCATGGAGCCACCTCAACCAGTCTGGGCACCCCAGCCCATAGGGTCACCCCATGCGGGAATGCCCAACTTACAGGGGTTCCCCGGCCCATGGGGTACCCAAGGGAGCCCCCTCACTGACATCCCATTCTCTGGACTCCCTCAAGGACAACCACCGACACAGCCCGGTGTATAGGGGCACCCCATGAGCACCCCTCCCCATAGGCACCCCCAGCTCCTGGGCAACCCACCCCTATGAACACCCCCCCATCGCCATGGACACCCCACGCCCCTGGGGCAGCTGAAGCCGCACATGTGTACCTGTCAACCCAGGGCACCCCCGGGTCCACACATTCCCCCATCCCCGAGAATTTACCCTCCCCAGCAGCCGTGGGTGACCCCCAGCCCCCTTCAGCCTTATGGCTGTGTGTCCCCTGACACCCCCTTGGAAACCCCCAACACCGTCCTGTGGATTTCTGCCCTCTGCCCCAAGACTGGGTGCTGTGTGGGGGTCCCCTGGCAGCAACCTGACATGGAGTTGTTCCTGCAGGGCCCTATGTCCGTGGTGGTCACTTATGGGGGGGACCCCATCCCCAAGAGCCCCTTCCCCGTCACTGTGGCCCCCCCGCTGCAGCTGGGCAAGGTCAAGGTGCAGGGGCTCAACAGCAGTGAGTGGCAGCACTGGGGGAATGGTGGGGGGACACCGAGGGAGGGGAGCACCCTGCATGTGGTGTAGAGAGTGGGGCGGGCCCTGCAAGGGACACTTGAGCACTGGGGGCATCCTGGGGGAAGAGACCTTGGAAGGGATGTCTGGGTGACAGGATCAGTCTGGGGGGCACTCTGAATATGAGGGCACGCTGGGGGAGGGCACTCTTGAGTGTGGGGTTCAGTGGGGTGAGGGCACATATGGGCACAGACACTGCATGTAGGGGTACCTGTGGGGGGGATACACACCCTGGTTATGGGGTGCAGCTTGGGGGCCCTAAGGGTGGGTTGGGGGGCACCCTAGTAGGAGAGGTTTGGGACTGCCTATATGTGGGAGCAACCAGGATATGGGGGAGACATATGGGTGGGGGCATGGGGGGGACACACACCCTGTGGGTAAACAATACCCTGGATATGGGGGACACCCTTGGGTGGAGGTGACACACCCTGGGACAGACACACCCCTCCCACCTTGGGTCTGGGGGACACATCTGGGTATGGGGTTCTCCATAGGTCTGGGGGCACCCAGAGTGTGGGGTGCCCCTCTGACCCCCCACTCCCCTGCAGAGGCAGAGGTGGGGCAGGTGCAGGAGTTCCAGGTGGAAACCCAGGGTGCAGGAGGCCAGGGGCAACTGGAGGTGAAGGTGACGGGCCCCTCGCGCCGCCCCGTGCCCTGCACGGTGGGGCCTGCACCCCCTGGGGGCCCCCACCCTGTCACCTTCACACCACCCGAGGAGGGGCCCCACCGTGTTGAGGTCACCTACGACGGGCACCCGGTTCCAGGCAGCCCCTTCCCTGTGGAGGCTCTGCTGCCCCCTGATCCCTCCAAGGTGAGCATGGCACACGTGTGTGCTACAGGGATGTGTGTGCCCCAACCCCTGTGTGTCCCTCTGCCCTTCTGACCCCCACGTGCTGCTCACAAATGTGCCCGTATCACCATAACCCCTCCATGTCCCCCCTGACCCCCATGTGTTCCTGTGCAAGCAGGTGATGGCCTCGGGGCTGGGGCTGCAGGGCAGTCATATGGGGATCCACTCACCCCCACCTGTCCCTGTGTCCCCTTTACCCCCTACGTGTCTCTGTGTTCCCCCTGACCCCCATGTGTCCCTGTGCCTGCAGGTGGTGGCCTCGGGGCCGGGGCTGAAGGGCGGCCGTGTGGGGGTCCCAGCGCCCTTCTCCATTGCCACGCAGGGTGCGGGCAGTGGGGGCCTGGGGCTGACAGTGGAGGGGCCCTGCGAGGCCAAGATTGAGTGCCAGGACAACGGGGATGGCTCCTGCGCCGTGTCCTACCTGCCCACGGCGCCCGGAGAGTACCACATCAACATCCTCTTTGCTGGGCGCCACATCCCAGGCAGCCCCTTCACGGCCGCGGTCACGGCACCCTTCGACCCGGCCAAAGTGACGGCGTCGGGGCCGGGGCTGGAGCGCGGCCGTGCAGGCGAGGCGGCTGTCTTCTCTGTGGACTGCTCACAGGCCGGCGAGGCCGAGCTCACCATCGAGATCCGCTCCGAGGCCGGCGTCAAGGCCGAGGTGCTGGTGCAGAACAACCGTGATGGCACCTACGCCATCACCTACACTCCGGCCTGTGCCGGTGCCTACACCATCACCATCAACTATGGCGGCCTCCCGGTGCCCAACTGCCCCGTGCGCGTCACTGTCGACCCTGCCGTTGACACCAGCAGCGTCAAGGTCTACGGCAAAGGCGTGGAGCCGCGAGGTGAGGGAGCAGCCACGCAGGGGCCGCTCACCACAGCACCTCTTTCCCCTGGGTGGGGATATCCTTCTCCCCAGGGGCATCCCATGCCTGTGGGCATCTCTTCCTCCTGGGTATCCCTGTGGACACCACCACAGGCATCTTCCCTCTGTGAGCATCCCCACAGGCTCCCCATCCCTGAGGGTATCCCCTCTCTGTGGACATCCCTGCTCACAGGCATTCCAACCCCATGTGCACCCCTTGGACAGCCCTTCTCATGTGGGGGATTTCCGGGCAGTCTATGGACATGCCTCCGTGGGCACCTCCCCCTTGCATGGACAACCCCGTGGCTATGGGCACTGCCATGGTCACCAACATCTCCTCCCATGTCCATCCCCTCTAATGGGGGCTCTCCTGGGCACCCCACAGGCATCTCTCCTCCCCCTGTCCCCCTTGCCCCCACCATTACTCAGGGTTCCCTGTGGTTTTCCCCTCATTCCTGGGTGGAAGTTCTAGGGGTGCAGGGGGTGTGGGGTGGGACCCCAAGGGTGTGCCAGTTTCCCCTTGAAGCCCCAGTGTGTGCTGAGGGGGCCATGGGCTCTCAGAGAGTGTTGTAAGGGTGAGCTCTGGGCCCCCTTGACCCCCCTGTACCCCTCAGGGGTGCTGCGGGAGGTGGGCACGGAGTTCACGGTGGATGCGCGGGCACTGGCCCCCACCGGGGGACCCCACGTCCGGGCACGGGTGCTGAACCCCTCAGGGACCCCCATCGACACCTTCGTCACTGACCTCGGCGATGGCACCTACCGTGTGGAGTACACACCCTTCGAGGAGGGTGAGGGATCCCCACAAACCCCCTGGGAGCCCCAACACCCCCAGGGACCCTGAGGTCCTTTTGGAGAACACAGACACCCCCAGGGGACTCCCAAACTCCTAGGGAACCCCAACCCCCTGGGAAGCTCCAGGGACCATGAGCTCCCCAAGGAACTCTGCTCCTACACCAGACTCCAACATCCCCCTGGGACCCCAAGTCCTGGCCAGGCATCCTCCATTCCTCATGAGGGACCTTCAGAGAGGGATCTTCCCATGCCATGTCCAAGCAGGGACCCCCTTCAATTCCCACTGGAGCTCCAGAACCAGGAAGCCCCCAGACCACTGAGACATCCCCAAATCCCAACCAGGGACTTCCAGCCTCCCCCAAAAACCTCATCCAGGGATCTCCAAAATGCCCAAGACCTTTAAAACCCCACCTAGGGACCTCCAAAATTCCCTGAGAATCCCCATCCCAGAGACCCCTTGTGGCCTCTCCATGGGCAGTGTGCGATGGTGTCCCTGTTGCAGGGCTGCACCTGGTGGAGGTGACATATGATGATGTGGCAGTCCCCAAGAGCCCGTTCCGTGTCGGAGTGGCTGAGGGCTGCGACCCCACACGCGTTCGGGCGCATGGCCCTGGCCTGGAGGGCGGCCTAGTGGGCACGGCCAACCACTTCACTGTGGAGACCAGGTGGGCACTGACCCCCAACCTCAATCCAGCCCTGCTCCCCAAAGGCCCCAAACCCCTGCCTTCCAAATCCCCTGCCCTAGCCATATTCCACACCCACCCACCCCTCATGCTGTCCATGCTGGGGGTTTTGGGGTGGGCATGGCTCTCTGCTTCAGTGTGGAGACCGGGGGGCACCAGCTCTGGGTCCCTCTATTCCCACACCCATGGATTCCTCCCCCAGAGATGTTACCTCAACACAAAACTGCCAAGCCAGCATCTCCATCCCCTGTCGTGGAAGTGCCACCACTATCCTCTTGCACCTGTGCCCCTCATGTGCATGTCCCACCTCTATCCCATGTCAACAACCCACCACCTTCATTGTATGCCACCTCCATGTTCTGCCACGGAGGTCCCTTGCCCAGCCTGTTGCATACTCTACCACCTGTGTCCTTTCCCATGGATGTACCACCTCCATCCCCTGTCACCAAACAGGCATTTCCACTCCCTGCCATGAAAGCGCCATCTCCATCCCATGTCACCAGGGTGGCATTTCTGTCCCCTTGCCATGGAGGTGCCACCTCTGCCAGGGAGGTGGCACCTCCCTCCCCCTGCCATGGAGGTGGCACCTTCATCTCCCCACCATGGCAGTTGTTCCCCCTGGCCCCACCATGCCTGTGTCACCTCTCTGAGTGGTGGCATGTCCCCAGGGGCGCGGGCACTGGGGGACTGGGCTTGGCCATCGAGGGTCCCTCAGAGGCGAAGATGTCCTGCAAAGACAACAAGGATGGGAGCTGTGCAGTGGAGTATGTCCCCTTCACACCTGGTGACTACGACGTCAACATCACCTTCGGTGGCCATCCCATCCCTGGTGCGAGGGGACACAGGGACGGCGGGTGGGGGAGGTGTCCTGATTGTCATCTGTTGGTCACAGGGCTTCACTGTGGTGATGCCACCCATGGTGGCTCCACAGCCAAGCTGTCCCCTGCCTGTGCTGTCCCCATGGCTATGGCTTCAGTACCCCCGTGGCCACCCTGACCAATGGTCGTGTTGTCCTCATGGCTCACATTGACCCCATGGCCACATTGGCCTTATGAGCACACTGGCCCCACAAACGATCTGTGCACGTGATGGACACGCCAACTCTATGGCCACACTGTCCCTGCGCCCCTGTTGACCTCATGGCCATGTTGACCTTGTCCTCATGCTGATCCCATCCCCACACTGACCCCACACTCACATTGGCAGTGGCCACACAGCCCCCATCCCCACCCTGCCCTGCCCCATGCTGCCTCCCTCACGCGCTGACTCCCTTCTCCACACAGGGAGCCCGTTCCGGGTGCGAGTGCGGGATGCTGTGGATGCCTCAAAGGTGACATGCTCAGGGCCAGGGCTGGGACCCAGTGTCCGTGCACGACTGCCCCAGAGCTTCACTGTGGACGTCAGTGCCACGGGACGTGCTGCCCTTGAAGTGATGCTGCTGGGGCCCACTGGTAGGTGGGGACATGGGGAGCAGGGGGGGCCTATGTCTTGTGGGGTGTCCTGACCTCTGGGGTGTCCTGCCTCTTCAATGTCCTACTCCATAGGATGTCCTGGCCCTTGGATCCCATGGTCTATAGAGAGTCCTGCCCCGTTGGGCACCCTGACTCATGGGTTGTCTAGCACCATGGATGCCCTGTTCCATAGGGTGTCCTGCCTCATGGTGCCTCCTCTTATATAGGGTGTCCTACCTATGGACGTCCTGCTCCATAGGGTGTCCTACCCCACAGGACGTCCAGCCCCATGAATGCCCTTCTTCATAGGGTGTACTACCCCAAGGGGTGCCCTCCTCATGGATACTCAGATCCACCTAGGGAGGTTGCGCCCTCCATGCTGCTCTGTGCCCACCATGTCCTCCTGTCCCACATGTCTCCCTGACTCACATGTCCACACCCCACATGTCCCACTGCCCCACAGGGCTGCCGGAGCCAGTGGAGATCCGAGACAATGGTGATGGCACCCACAAGGTCACCTACACTCCAGCCACTGATGGGCCCTACACCGTGTCTGTCAAGTACGGGGGGCAGGAGGTGCCACGCAGGTGAGACCCCACCTCGGCTGGGCAGAGTGGGACAGGATCCCACACAGCCTGGAGATCCCAGCACCTTTCTGACTCCCTGCTTCCCCCAGCCCCTTCAAGGTCACAGCGCTGCCCACCCACGATGCCAGCAAGGTGCGGGCAAGCGGCCCTGGGCTGAGTGCGGGAGGGATCCCTGCCAGCCTCCCGGTGGAATTCACCATTGATGCCCGCGACGCTGGCGAGGGATTGCTCACGGTGCAGATCCTGGTCAGTGTGTGAGGGGGAAATATGGGGGAATGTGAGGGTTCTGGCGGGGCACACTGAGGATGGGTGAAGGGCTGCTCACAGTCCAGATCCCGGTCAGTGCAGGGGGGAGTCATGGGGTGCTGAGCCCCACAGGGTGCCCCCAGCACAGGGCACTGATGGGGGTTGCCTGCAGGACCCTGAGGGACAGCCCAAGAAGGCGTCAATCCGGGACAACGGGGACGGCACCTACACAGTGTCCTACGTGCCCGATGTGCCGGGGCGCTACACCAGCACTGTGAAGTACGGGGGTGACGAGATCCCTGCGTCTCCCTTCCGGGTCCTTGCCGTGCCTTCTGGTGATGCCAGCAAGTGCCTCGTCACAGGTGGGGCTGCTCCCCAGTGTCCTTATGCTGACCTATGTCATCCCCTTGCTGGCCTCTGGCATCCCCCTGCTGACCCACAGCATCCCCTCACTGCCCCATGATGTCCCCTCGCTGCCCCACTGCACCCCTTCCTGCCCCACAGCATCCCTTCCTGCCCCACAGCATCCCCTCCCTGCCCCACAGCATCCCCTCCTGCCCCACAGCATCCCCTCCTGCCCCACAGCATCCATATGCTGACCCACAGTGTCCCCCTGCTGTCCCACAGCACCCACCCCAGACACCCCTGCCTTACCCCCCACCACCCCATGGCTGCCCCCCAGCACACCCACTGCCCCACTGCTGCCCCTCAGCACCCCTCCCACCACCCCCAGACCTACCCCATGGCATAGTGGGGATGAGTGGGTGACCCCAGGACAGGATGTGCTGGCCCCCCGGAGCCCCCCAGCCCCCTCGGCACCCCTGGCCCCCCAACCAGCCCCCCAACCCCTTCTCACCGCTCTCCCTGGTCTTTCTTGCAGTATCCATTGGGGGCCATGGACTGGGTAAGTGGTGCCAGGGGGCAGTTGGGGGCTGGGAGGAGGCAGTTGGGGGATAGGTTTGGAGTCCCCCCATGGCCCTGACCCCAGCCTCCCCTCAGGTGCCTGCCTGGGCCCCACAATCCAGATCGGGGAGGAGACGGTGATCACAGTGGATGCAAAGGCAGCGGGACAGGGCAAGGTCACCTGCAAGGTGTCAACGCCTGATGGTGCTGAGCTGGACGTGGATGTGGTGGAAAACCACGACGGCACTTTTGACATCTTCTACACCGCACCTGAGCCCGGCAAATATGTCATCACCATCCGCTTTGGCGGGGAGCACGTCCCTAACAGCCCCTTCCATGTCATGGTGGGTGGGGCACTGGGGGGGGGGGCAGTGGGGAGTCGGGGGGGGTTGTGATGAGCACCGCGGGTCAGATTTTGGGAGACCATGGTGAGTGCCATGGGGCAGAGAGTTGGGACTATGATGGGCACTGTGGGGTCAGATGATCGTGGTGGGTGCTGTGGAGCAGACAGGTGGGGCCGTGGGGTTGGGAAATAGTGGTGGATCCAAGGGGCAAAGAGTCAAGGGCACAACGGACAACATGGGACAGATTTGGAACACCAGGGTGACACCATGGAGTAGGGAAACCATGGTGGGGTTGAAACATCATGGTAGGCACCAACAGACAGAAAACTGGGGCCGTGGTCGACACCAAGGGAGAGAGTTGAGTCAGTCAGCGTGGAGTTGCAAGAGCACAGTGGGCACTGCATGGTTGGGTGACCATGATGGGAGTTATGGAGGGGCAGTGTTGGCCCAATGGTGGCCATCATGGAGCTGAGAGAGTTGGGAGACCATGGTGGGCACTGTGGGGCTGGATGACCATGGAGGGCACTGTCAGGCCAGGGTTATGGTGTTGGGGATTGGGATTGTGGTGGACACCATGGACTTTGGAGGTCATGAGGATCATCACAGGGCTGGGAGCCCACCATTAAGTTCTTACCCTCCCTCTCTGCCCCACGATCAGGCCACAGAGGAGCCCCCAGCCACCACCGAGAACCTCCGGCCCTTTAACCTCGTCATCCCTTTCACGGTGCAGAAGGGTGAGATCACAGGTACAGCACAGGGTTGTGGGCACAGGGACCACCCCTTCAGGCACCAGCGCCCCTCTTGGTGCCCTTACTGACAAAATGCCCCCAGGTGAGGTGCGGATGCCCTCGGGGAAGACAGCGCGGCCGAACATTACCGACAACAAGGACGGGACAGTGACAGTGCACTATGCCCCCTCCGAGAAGGGGCTGCACGAGATGGACATTCGCTATGATGGCAACCACATTCCTGGTGAGCCACTGGGGGGGCACTGGGAGCCACTGGGAGGTGGCTGAGGAAGGTTGATACAGATATGCCCTGGTTGGACTCCTGTGGGTCAGGCACACACTATGGTGTGGAATGTCTTTGTGGGGTCCATGGTTGGTCACCCTTGGGTTGGAGTGTCCCCATGGGTCTCTGACCATTGTCCCTTGTGTCCCCAGGGAGTCCCCTCCAGTTCTATGTGGATGCTATCAACCCACGCCACGTCAGTGCCTATGGGCCTGGGCTGAGCCATGGGATGGTCAACAAGCCATGCACATTCACCATTGTCACCAAGGATGCTGGCGAGGGTGAGTGATGGCCAAGGGGGGCTGGGAGGTCATGGGGACCCCCCAGTGCCATCAGGAGGGACTGGAGACCCCTGTTACTTCCTGACACCCCTTGTCCAATGCCTTCTGACAACCCCTGTGCTCCAGGTGGGCTGTCACTGGCAGTCGAAGGTCCCTCCAAGGCAGAGATTACCTGCCAGGACAACAAGGACGGGACATGCACCGTGTCCTACCTGCCCACAGCCCCTGGTGACTACAGCATCATTGTGCGCTTTGATGATAAACACATCCCAGGCAGCCCCTTCACTGCCAAGATCACTGGTGAGACAGGCTAGGGGGCACAGTGGGGTCTGGGGGGGTTCTGGGGATTCCTGGGGGCTCCAGGTGGCCATGGGGCACTGGTTGGCCATGGAGACATCTATGGAGTCATGGCCATGAAGGCACCTGTAAAGTTGTGGGGGCACCTGTATGACCATGGAGGCACCTGTGGGTCATGAAGATCATAGCATGGTCATGGGGACGGCTGTGGTATCTCTTGTCCATCCCTGGCCAGGATCCCCCCTCCCATGGCCTTGGGGACACTGTGAAACCTTGGAGACCCCAACCCATGGCCATGGGGATGTCATAGAGTTTGAGGACCCCACCACAAGGCCATGTAGACTTTGTGGGAACTCTAACCATGGAGGATGCTATTCACACATCTTTGGGCGACCCCTGATTCTGAGGACCCTCTCCATATGTCCAGTGGGACCTTTTGGGGCTTTGGGAATATCATTCCATCACCACTGGGATCCTATTCATCTTGTTGTCCACCTTGGGCTGATGTCCCTGGCATCTCTGCAGGGGATGACTCCATGCGTACGTCCCAGCTCAATGTGGGCACCTCAACTGATGTGTCACTGAAGATCGCAGAGACAGACCTGAGCCTGTTGGCGGCTACCATCCGCGCGCCCTCAGGCAACGAGGAGCCATGCCTGCTCAAGCGTCTGCCCAACCGCCACATTGGTGTGCAGGGACAAGGGGACACCATGGGGACACAGGGACAGATGTGGGCAGAGGAGAACTGGCACACGGGCACATGAGAGGAGGATGTGGGACCTGGGGACTTGTCGGGACAGGGAACAGTGGGGCTATGGGGTCACAGGGATCGGTGGCCTTGTGGCATTGGGTCAGCAGGGGGTTGGTGGCCATGGTCAGGGGACTTGGATGGTGACCAGGGGTTGATGGCACTGGCTGGGGGATGGGGATGGTACATGAGTGGTGGCCAAGTCTGGTGGTGGTATGTGACCCCTGTGTCCTCCCCAGGCATCTCATTCACACCCAAGGAGGTGGGCGAGCACGTGGTGAGTGTGCGGAAGAGCGGGCAGCATGTCACCAACAGCCCCTTCAAGATCCTGGTGGGACAGTCAGAGATTGGTGATGCTGGCCGGGTCAAGGTGTGGGGCCAGGGTCTTCTGGAGGGCCACACCTTTGAGGTGGCTGAGTTCATCGTGGACACACGCAGCGCTGGTGAGGACATGGTGGGGGACGGCTATGAGGGAGGAGGTAGCCATGGCTAAGGGCAGGATGGGGTGATGGCCATGACCATGAGAAGGTTGTAGCCACCCAAGGGTGAGATGGTGGTTGTAGTTATTGCTGTTGTGTACTAGGGTCACATCTGATGGTAGCCAAGGCTACATGTGGCCAGGAAGGGATGGTGGCAATGGCCATGGCCAAGGCAGGATGGTCCCTGTGGCTGGGGTTGGATGGTGGCTGTGGTGGTGATGTGGCCATAGCCAGGATGATTTGATGACTATAGCCATGCTACAGCTGTGACCAGCATAGGATGAGGTGGTGGCTATGCTGTGACCTTCATCTGAATGGGATGGTGACCACGGCTGTGGCATGGCCAATGCCCAGGTGAAATGTGGCTTAAGGCCATGCCACGGCTGTGGCTAACACAGGGTGGGGTGGTGGCCATGATTATGGGCATGGTATGACCATGGCCATAGTGTGGAGGCCATGTCCATGGTGCAGCCAAGAGGGTCATGCTGTGGTGACCTTGGCATGGCCATGGCCAGGACAGGGGTGATGGCTGGGATTGGGTGGTGACCATGGACAGTTTGGGCTTGTGGCCTTGGTGTGACCATGACCAGGGCAGGACAGCCTCCGTGGGACACCTCTGATCATGTCCCCATGGCCACCCAGGTTATGGCGGGCTGGGCCTGTCCATTGAGGGCCCCAGCAAGGTGGACATTAACTGTGAGGACATGGAGGATGGCACCTGCAAAGTCACCTACTGCCCCACTGAGCCCGGCAACTACATCATCAACATCAAATTTGCTGACAAACATGTCCCAGGTGGGCTGGGGGAAACGTGGGGGACAGAGGGTTGTGGTGGGGAGGGGTGCTAGGACCCCCAGAGGGTGACAGGTCCCTGAGGTAACTGTCTCCTACAGGGAGCCCCTTCACAGTGAAGGTGACGGGTGAGGGGCGGATGAAGGAGAGCATCACACGCCGGCGGCAGGCGCCCTCCATCGCCACTGTTGGCAGCACCTGCGACCTCAACCTTAAGATCCCAGGTAGGGTTGGCCTTCCTCCGCCTTCTCCTCCTCCTACCCCTCCTTCTCCCACCCTCCCTTCTTCTCATCCTCCTTCTCCTCTTCTTCCTCTTCCTTCTCCTCATCTTTCATCCTCCATCATTCTCCTCTTCATCCTCCTCTTTTTCTCCTCTTCTCCCTTCTCCATCCTTATCTTCTTCCTCCTCCTCCTCTGTGGGCCATGGGGATGGAGACACATCTCAGCCACTCCAGCTCTGATTTCTTCTTTCTTCCTCTTTCTCTCCCCTCCGTGTGTCTGTGCCCATGTCTGTGTCCCTCTGTGTGTCTGTGCCTGCATCCTTGCATCCCACTGTGCATGCCACCATGTACTGATACCTCCATCCACATGTCTGTGTGTCCATTCACACCTATCTATGTGTCCATCTCTGTCTTCATCCACCTTGGCTCCATCCCTCCCTGCACCATTCTCTGCTTCCAACCCTGTAACCACCCATGTCTCCACGAATCATGATTCCATCATGCCTGTGTCCATCCTTGTCCCCACCCCTCCACGTCTCCACTCATCCGCGTCTCCTCCCATCACTACATCCGTCCTCTGTCCATTCATGCCCATGTCTATCCATATCCTCCGGTGTCCCCATGACCCCTCTGTGCACCCTTCTGTTCCCCCTCCATGCTGACACCCTGCGGTCCCCACGTGTCCCCATGTGTCTGCACTGTCCCTCTGTGTCCCTGCGGGGTGTTCCCCAGGGAACTGGTTCCAGATGGTGTCGGCGCAGGAGCGGCTGACGCGCACGTTCACGCGCAGCAGCCACACGTACACACGCACGGAGCGCACTGAGATCAGCAAGACACGTGGCGGCGAGACCACGCGTGAGGTGCACGTGGAGGAATCGACCCGCGTGGGTGGCGCCTTCCCCCGCGCCCCCCCGGAGCCCTTCGGTGCCTTCGGGGCCTTTGGGACCCGCGAGGGCATCGGTGCCTTCGCAGCCCCTGCGCGCGCACACGAGGGTGCGTCCTGCACCAGGGGGTGTTCCGGGGCTGTGCATGGGCATGTGCAGCAAAGTGGGACTGCACAAGAGCTGCGTGTGCATGAGGGGCAAGTGTGCACCAGGGCTGGGTGTGCAGGGCACTGTGCTCGCATGAGGGGCGGGTGTGCATGAGGGGAGTGTGAGCGCAGGGAAGTGTGTCTGCACAAGGACTGAGTGCACCGGAGCACCGGTGTGTATTTGCACAGGGCTGTGATTGCACAAGGACTGGGTGTGCAGGGAAGCGGGCTTGCATGAGAGCTGGGCACACTTGCCTCGAGAGTGCCTTTGCACAGGGCTTTGTGTACCCAGGACACACCTGGGACAGACTCCCTGGCACACGCGTGGGGGCTGCTGTGCTGTTGGGGGATGCCCTCCACACGGGGATGTGCAGAGGTGGGGGACAGCTCTGGCTCTTTGCACAGGCAGGCGCACACCTGCTTACGGGGTGCGTGTGCTCAGCCCAGAGGGCTGTGGGTCCCCTCGGCATGGGTGTGCAGTCTCACAAGGGCGTGTGCATGTGTGGGCACACATGCGTGTGTGAATGTGTGCGTTTGCACGATGGCAAGTGCATGTCGTGTCCTGTGCATGAGGGGACGTGCTTGTGGGGTAGGGTGCACCCAGTGGGCTCTGGTGGGTGTTGGGATGTCAGGGCACACTGGCGGCAGGGTGGTGCGATCACAGTGACAAGGGTGCCCTGGTGGTGGGGCAGCAGGGCGCTGGTGTGTCAGGGAGCCCCCGGGACAATGGTGAGAAGATGATGGGGCAATGGCATGTCCCAGTGCCCTGGTATCAGACTGACAGGATGTTGGGGTGGCAGGATGCAGGGGTGCTGTGGTGTCCCAGGGTGATGGCTTGATGGGGTGACAGGGTGCCATGGTGACAGGATGACAGGGTGCTCCAGTGACAGGTGCTGGGGTGCCATAGTGACATGGTGATAAAGAAATGGGGTGCAGAGGGGCTGGGGTGCAAGGATATCCAGGTTACAGGATGATGGAGTGATGTGGTGACAAGGTGGCCTGGTGACAGGATGACAGCATGCCATATAGCTATGGGGTGCTGGGGTGCCACAGTGGCACAGTGGAGGGGTGACAATGGGGTGATGTTGGAGTGCCCAGGCACCTGCAGGGTGACAGGGTGTGTGCCTGCAGGTGAGGCGATGGTGCAGGAGCTGGGATGCCATAGTGATAGGGCACTGGGGTGACGCTGGGGTGCCGATGGGTGTCCTGGTGCCCACGGTGACATGGTGCGTGCCTGCAGGCGAGGCGTCAGTGCAGGAGCTGTCGGCGCAGGTGCTGAGCCCTTCGGGGCAGCGGCGTGAGGCCGAGGTGGTGCCAGGGGGCGCGGGGGTGTACAGCGTGCGCTTCGTGCCCCAGGAGACAGGCGCCCACACCGTCAGCGTCAAATTCCGGGGGCAGCATGTGCCCGGGAGCCCCTTCCAGTTCACCGTGGGGCCCCTGGGTGAAGGCGGCGCCCACAAGGTGCGTGCTGGGGGCACCGGGCTGCAGCGCGCTGTGGCTGGCACACCAGGTATGGGGGGGGTCTGCCAGGTATGGGGCATGTTGGGGGCCTGGGAGTGACTGGGGGATCATGGGTGTGTGGGTGTGATGGGGATGTGGGGGCAATGAGGGATGGGTGCTCTTGGGGGGATGTATCTGGGGTCTGACTGCTATTGGGGGTGTGGGTGGCAATAGGTGCTATGTGTGTTTGGGGTACTGGTGAAATTTGGGGGCTCTGGGTGCTGTGATGGGGGATTTGGGTACAGTTGAGTGTGAGGGCAATGGGAGGGTGTTACAGGTGCTCTGTGTTCCATGGGTGGGATGTGGGTTCTGTAGGGGGGTCTGGGTGCCATGGGGAGGTGGGTGCAGGTCTGTGCTGGGTGCTGCCATCCTGGGGTGCCACTGAGGGCCAGGGTGACCCCGGTGACCCCCCCAGCTGAGTTCAGCATCTGGACGCGTGAGGCGGGTGCGGGGGGACTCTCCATTGCCGTTGAGGGGCCCAGCAAGGCTGAGATCTCCTTTGAGGACCGCAAGGATGGCTCCTGTGGCGTCTCCTACCTGGTGCAGGAGCCAGGTGAGGGGAAGCTGTACCCCAACACCCCCAACCATCCCTAACATCCCCCAGGGTGCTCAGCCTGGGGCTGGGGCCACAAGACCCTCATATGAGGAGGAACCCACGTGCAAATGTAGCCCCAGTTAAGGGTGTCCCCATGGGAGGATGTCCCCAAATGAAGGTGTCTCTGCACAGGTGTCCCCGAGGGAGGGTGTCTCCATGAGTAGTGTCTCTATGCATGGGTGTCCCCACATAAGAGGGTTCCCAAGGGAAGGTGTCCCTGTGTGGGGGCTCCCTGCCTGACTGTCCCCTGTCCCCCAGGTGACTACGAGGTGTCCATCAAGTTCAACGAGGAGCACATCCCTGACAGTCCCTTCATTGTCCCTGTCGCCTCCCACTCCGATGATGCCCGACGCCTCACTGTCACCAGCCTGCAGGTACAGGGGACAGCCCCTGTGAAACCCTGGGGCACCCCTGGGCTCACACATGCCCCTTGGGTTCCCAGGTCACTCTTGGGCTGCTCTGAGCCCCGACTGCACTCTTGGGATGCCCACTGTGTGCCACCTTTGGGTCTCCTGTTGCATCCTTGGACCCTCTGGGGCCACCTCTTCCTCCCTCATGTCACCCCTAGACCACCTTTATGTCCCTCTGTGCCAGCCTTGGGACCCTCTGTGGTGCCAGTCTCACGTCCCTTGTGTCACAGTGCACCCCTGTGTCACCCTTGGACCCCGTGGTGTTCCCCCTGCCCCACTGCCCCCCTGCCATGTCCCCCCATTCCCTCGGGTGAACCAACTGGCATCATTCACAATGTCCCCCTGTCCCCCTGTCCCTGATGCCACTGTGGCCTGCCCACAGGAGACAGTGGCAGTGAACCAGCCAGCATCCTTCGCGGTGCAGCTGAACGGGGCACGCGGCGTCATCGATGCCAAAGTGCACACGCCTGCAGGGGTGGTGGAGGAGTGCTACGTGAGCGAGCTGGACAGCGGTGAGGGGACACGGGGACACCACGGGGACCGTTGGGACAGTGGGTCTGCAGATGTGGGGTTGTGGGCACAGGGTGCAGAACACACTGACATGCGATGTGGGGACATGGGGCTGAGAACATGAGGACATGGGGTAGGGGGACAAAGTGATACAGGAACACAGCGACACAGGACGTGGTGACATGGTGACATGATGGCATCCCCCAGACTAGTACACACTGGAGTTCTTGCATGGGATGTGGAGATGCAGGGATGTGGGGACATGGGACATATGGACAGAGGACACAGGGGTATGGGGACATGTCTCTGTCCCCCTGATATGCACTGGGGTTCCTGCTGTGCAAGAACAGGATGTGGGGACATGGGAGTGTAGGGACATTGGGGACACAAGGACATGGGGACACAGGGACATAGGGACATGGGGACATGGGGACATGGTGACATGTCTATGTCCCCCAGACCGGTACGCCCTGGGGTTCCTGCCACGTGAGAACGGAGTGCACTCCATCGATCTGCGCTTCAATGGGCGCCATGTGCCCGGGAGCCCCTTCAACATCCGCGTGGGCGAGCAGAGCCAGGCTGGGGACCCTGGGCTCGTCACTGCCTTTGGGCCGGGCCTCGAGGGTGGCCGCACAGGTGACACTTCTGTGGAGACAGGGACAGGGCTGTGGGAGGGGGGTGGGGACAGAGACACAGCTGCGGTGGTGGCAGGAGAGACACGGCTGTGAAATGGTGATGGGGACAGAGCCACGATGGAGATGTGGCCATGGGTGGTGACCACAACGGCGTCCTGGTGTTCCCCCCATGATGCCATCCCCATGTCCATGTCCCAGGGGTGCCCTCAGAGTTCCTGGTGCAGACAGCCAATGCGGGGGCAGGAGCACTGGCTGTCACCATTGATGGCCCCTCCAAAGTGGAGCTGGACTGTACTGAAGTCCCGGAGGGCCACCGTGTCACCTACACCCCGATGGCTCCTGGCAACTACCTCATCTCCATCAAGTATGGGGGCCCCCACCACATCGTGGGGAGCCCCTTCAAGGCCAAGGTCACTGGTATGAACAGGGGGGACATGGGGATGGGAAGGGACATGGGTATTGGGAGGGACATTCCGACAGAGAGGAACATGGAACTAGCAGGGACACGGGAACTGAAGGGGACATGGGGACACCAGGTCCACATCACGGGCAGCCCGTTCAAGGCCAAGGTCACTGGTACAGATGGGGTGTGGGCAGACATGGGGATGGGGGGCATGGATAAGGGAGACTGGGAGAGGAGAACATGGGGGTCCCCAGTGTGGGGTGACGAGGGGTCAGTGATTGCCATGGTGGAGGTTTGCAGGAAGGCCACCCTGCAGGACCCCAGGGTGACATGAGTGGGGGGCGGTCCTGGGTGTGACGTGGTGTAGGAGCCCCAGGATGACATGATGGGGGTCCCAGGAGGAGAAGGGTTGTCCCCAGAAGATGTCCCCACCACAGTGTGAGGGGATGTCCCACAGTGAGGGCTGACCGTGACCCCCGGTACTTCCCAGGCCCACGGCTGTCGGGCGGGCACAGTCTGCATGAGACCTCGACAGTGCTGGTGGAGCCAGTGGTGAGGGCGGGCTCGCGGGGCCCCCCCGCCTTTGGGGGGGTCACCAAGGCCCCGTCGGATGCTGGGCAAGTGGTGGCCCGGGGGCCAGGGCTGGCAGCTGCCCGCCTGGGCCACAAGAACCACTTCACCGTGGACTGCAGCAAGGCTGGTGAGGACGCTGGGGGCCCTGGGGGCTTGGCTGGCTGCGGGGGGACAGGGTTGGAAGGGCAGATGGGGACTTGGCACTGCGGTCCAGGGGCTCCTAGTGGAGTCCTGTGAGGGCTTGGAGGAGAGGTGGTGGGCCTGCGGGCTGTTCAGGGAATTCTGAGGAGTCTTGAGAAAGGATGGGGCAGGTTAAAGGGGGACCTGGGGGTGCTGGGAGGGGATGGGGTGGCTAAGTGGGGGAGTCTGGCGGAGGGGCTGGGGGGCTGGGGGGAAGGCTCGGGGTGACCCCGGGGTCTCATGCTCATGGTTCACCCTGCCTGTGTCCCCCCAGGCACAAACATGCTGCTGGTGGGGGTGCACGGTCCCAAGGCCCCGTGTGAGGAGGTGCACGTGAAGCACGAGGGGAACCGCGTGTACACGGTGACCTACAGCGTGCGGGAGCGCGGCGAGTACGTGCTGCTGCTGCGCTGGGGTGACCGCGATGTCCCGGGGAGCCCTTTCCGTGTCACTGCGGCCTGAGCCCCCCGAGCCGGGGTGGCGGCCTGGCAATAAAGTGCTGGGAGAGGAACGGTGTCCGAGTGATGGCTGGGGATACTCGCAGCATGGGGCTGGAGCGGGCCAGGCTCCAGGGGCATTCTGTGGAAGGACTGTCCTGAGCAAGACACCACAATTCTGGGGTGTGTGGAACAGAACCGAAGGGTTTGGGGATGGCCCTGGGGGTCTGGGGGAGGATGGTGGGGCCTGGGGTGGGGGGGGG
>QUSF01000202.1:9302-118922 GCA_003676055.1 Chloebia gouldiae | reverse complement strand
GGGGGTCCAAGGGGACTCCATGGCAGAACACCCGGGGGTCTCGGGGGTCCCGGCCAGCGTGCTCCGGGTTGCCTGCGGGGCCCGTGCCGTCCGCTAGGGGGCGCTGTGCAGGCGAGCGCCCCGCGTCCCCTCAAGGGCACGGCACGGTGCGCATGCGCGCATGCGCGCGGCGGGCCGGCGGGAGGGGGTGGGGCGCTGACACTAGTGGGGGGCGTGGCCGGCGGGGCGCGGCTCCTCCCACTTCGGGGGGCGGGGCCAGGCCGCGTTGCCGGGCAGCGGCGGGCGGGGCGCTCCGGGGGCGGTGGCGGCGGCGGCGGAACCCGGAAGCGGCGGAGGGTCCCGGTGGGTCCCGGTCGGTCCCGGCCGCTCCCAGCCGCTCCCGATCCCCACAGCCGCTCCCGGCGGCGCACCCCCAGCCTGCCGGCGCCCGGCAGCGGCTTTCCCGCGGTCCGTATCCCGGCGGATTCCGTTCCCAGCGGGCCCTGGGCATGGCGGGCCGCGGGAAGCTGATCGCGGTGATGGGCGACGAGGACACGGTGACCGGGTTTCTGCTGGGCGGCATCGGGGAGCTGGACAAACACCGGCGGCCCAACTTCCTGGTGGTGGAGAAGGAAACCAGCCTGGCGGAGATCGAGGAGACGTTCCGGTGTGTGCGGGGGAAGGACGCCCGAGGGCCCGGAGCGGGTCACTGAGGTTCGGGGTGCCGAGGTGTTCCTGGGTGGCCTTGTCCGTCCCAGTGGCTCTCTGAGGGGATCCAGGCGGGTTCTGGGCTCTGGCGGGTCACGGAGTTCCAGGAGGGGAGGCAGAGGGTGGCAGGAGTCTCGGGCCGGGGTGCCGGGAGTGTTCAGGGGATCGGGGCCCGAGGAGCGTTCCCCCCGCTGGGGCGCCCACGGTGGGCGCTCTGTGCCCCTCACTCTCCCCTTTCTCCCCTTGGTAGGGGTTTCCTGGCGCGGGAGGACGTGGGCATGATCCTGATCTCGCAGGCGCTGGCGGAGCAGATCCGGCCGGCCGTCGCAGCCCATGCCCGGGCGCTGCCCGCGGTGCTCGAGATCCCCTCCAAGGACCACCCCTACGACCCGGCCCGGGACTCTGTGCTGCGCCGCGCCCGCGGGCTCTTCGCACCTGACGAGCTGCGATAAAGCCTCCCCGCCCCTCCCCACACTCCCCCAGATCCCCCCAGATCCCACGCTAAGCTTCCCTAGACAGTTCCCCGATACCTCCCGTGTGTGCAAGCCCCCGCGGCACGCCCCAGTCCTCTCTGTCCCCTGTGCCCGTGGCCTCTCCGCACCCAGCCACGGGTGACGGTCTCCCCCAGACAGTCCCCGCTACCTTCCCAGCACCCCCAAACAGTCCTCCCCCGCTCCCCCGACTTCTTCACACTCGATGACTGTGGTAGGCCTCCCTGGTACCCCAAAACAGCCCCTGGCACCCACGGGGTCACAAGCCAGGCCTGGGGGTCCCCACCCCACAAAATCCCCAGCCCATCCCAAGGTGCTGCTGGGGGGGGGGTCCCTGCGGTTCCCAGGGTGTCCTTCGGGGGCTATGGTTACCCTGTGGGCCTGAGGGTGACACAGGGAACCTGGTGTGTCACTGAGAGTGCGTGGGGTGCCACAGGGGCCCTGAGGGTGACCCGTGACCATATCTCAGCAGTGTCCCGTGATGGGGAAGTGCCACCACGGTATCCTGCTGAATCCTGCCGGGTCCTGCCTGTAGGCAGGGAGGGACACCGGGGTCAGGGAAAGGAACACCTCAAGGACACTGGGAGTTGTCACTGTGACCTTGTCACCATTCCCCCAACTCCTCTCCAGACTCCTCAGCCCCAGCAGAACCTGGGGGGAAGGTTATTTATTGTCCTCCCCAGTGCCTAAGTGTCATTTGTGTCCCCGTGTGTCTCCCAGACAGTTTCTCCAACATGTGCTGACACCACTCATTGTCTCCTCTGCTCTGTGGGGTGCTGTGGGTGATGGGACATGGCGGGGACAGAAATGGGGGGGATGTGGGGACGTGCCACAGGGACATGCAGTCAGGCACCGGGACAGAGATTTGGAGGGCTCAGAGCACAGGAGCACCCTGAGACCCCCCATAATCCCCACCCTCGGGGGGACAGCAGGGGTGAGCCCCACAGGGCCTGAGAGGCATTGGCCTGAGAGCCTGGGGGCCCCATGCACCCAGCCCTGTCCCCATGTTTCTGTTCCCACCCTCCATGTCCCCATGGCCCCCCACTCCTCAGCAGCCCCTGCTTTGCCCCTGCAGACACGGCAGACACCTGGAGGGGGGTTGAGGGGGAACCCCCCTCTCTGCAGGCCTGGGTGGTGGCCGCACTGGGGAGTGGGCAAGGGTGAGCACGGGTGGGCACGGGCAGAGCTGTCACAGATGTCCCACACACAGGTGTCTCACACACATAGCGCACACACACATACACACACACATTTATCACACACAGAACCCCAGGCAGGGTCACCTGGAGCAGGTGACACTTGTCCAGGTGGGTTAGGATGTCTCCATGGAGGGACACCCCGCACCCTCCTGGGCAGCTGTCCCAGGGCTTGGCCTTTCCATGATGCAGGGAAGTTGTGCCTCATGGTGAGCTCGGCACCTGACTCCTTGTCCTGCCACTGGGCACCACGGGGCTGGGTCTGGCACCATCCTTGTAACCTGGGGAGGTCTGGGGTTGGTGGGATCCCCCTCAGATATTTGTATGGATTGGTGCAATCCCCTCAGGTAAGGGATTAGTGTGGACACGTAAGCAGCAGTCCAAAGCTCCACGTGGACTCAGGAGCCCTGGCAGCCTGTCAGGCACAGAGGGGACATTGCCAGGAGCAGGGGAAGATTGAAATGGCTCCAGGCAGCGCAGGTGACCAAGAATGTGGTGACTGGGGCAGGCAAATGGGACATGGAGCAGCAGGACATGGCGTGGCATCTCAAGCAGCAGGGTTTGTAGGAGGGCACAGCCACCCTCCTGACTCATCAGGTGAGCTCCCTTCAGGTGGGTATTGTTTTTTCCCTTGTCCAACTTGATTAGACCCAGCAGCAGTTCACACACTGACCAAAGGCATTGCTGGCAGGAGCAGGGAGAAGCAGACAGAACTCGACAGGAAACACCAGGCTGCAGAGAGTGTGTGAGCCTACTGTTACTGCTGGAGGACAGTGGGAACAGCACTGCATGTGGTGTGAACAGCTGGAGATCTTACAGAGGAGGTGGGGAGGCTGAGGATTATCAAGGTGTGCCAAGGAGAAACAGACTGGTGGAGTTGCACCCTTCCATCCAGAAGAAAGATGCAGTGCATGAAAACTCAGCAAGAGTCAGAGTAGCCCCGACCCTCTTGCTATCAGGCAGGAGGAGACCTAAAAGCTGGGGAATGGAAACAGGTCCCTGCTTAGGGAGGTAGCAAAATCCCCTCCTGGCTTCCCTCACCTTCCCAGGTGCCCTTACAAAGCCGATACGAGGTCCTGGATTTTGAGGGTCAGATAATTGAGAGAAGAAAGTCTACTTGGTGGGTCTCCCAGATCAGTGCAGTAAGTGAGACAGATCACAACTACAGGTATTAAGGAAAAAATAAAGAAGGGTAGTTGTAGTGGGTGATTCACTTCTGAGGGGGGCCGAGGACCCTGCATGCGAACCAGAGCCATCCCACAGGGAAGCCTGCTGCCTCCTGAGGCACAGGTAGGGGACATTGCTGAGAGACTCCCTGCACTAATTCAGCCCCACCACTTGCTGCCCACTGCTCATTGTCTTGATGAGGAAAGTACCAGGGTAACAAAAAAGGACTTCAAGGCACTGGGTTGCCTGGTTGAAGGGACAAGAGCACAAGGTACAAGAGGTGGTGGTCTTGATTCCTTTGGTAGTATGGATGAATGCCAAAATGAACAGGAAAACCCACGGGATCAAAAATTAGCTTAAAGACTAGTGCCATTGGTGGAATTTTGGGTTTTTTGAACTTGAGGTGGTTTGTATAGCACCAGGCTGGAGATAGATAGGGTTCACCTTTAGAAGAGGCAACAGAGTTCCAACCTGTGATTTGGCAGGGCTGATTGAGAGGGCTTTAAACTAGGTTTGAAGGGAAAGGGGGATGAGAGCACACTCACTAGAGATGAAGCTGGGGGCAGCAGGCCAGTGCTGGGGAGAAATCGACAGCACAGCTCAAGTGCATCTACACCAATGCAGCAGCGTGGGCAACACAGCAGGAGCTGGAGGCCATGGTGCAGCAGCAAAGCTCTGATGTAGTTGCTGTCATGGAACTCTGAGGAGATGACTCCATGACTGGAATGCTGCAGTGGATGGCTCCAAGCTCTTCAGAAGGGACAGGCGGGGCAGGAGAGGTGGTGTGATGACTCTGTACGTTAGGGAGGGTTTTGGCTGTCTGGAGCTTAGTGGCAATGATGAAAAGGTCAACTGGTTATGGGTGAGAATCAAGAGGAAGGGAAGGCTGGCAAGGCAGATATCCTGGTGGGGGTCTGTTCTAGACCACCAACCAGGATGAAGACGCACATGAATTATTTTATAAAGTGCTGGCTGATGTTTCGTGGTTGCCAGCTCTTGTTCTTCAGGGAGTCTTTAACCTGCTAGATGTCTGCTGGAAGCAACACAGTGGAGAGGAGACAGTCTGAGAGGTTCTTGGAATGTGTGGAAGAGAACTTCTGACTCAGCAGCTGAGCAGCCCATCAAGGGTGGGGCCCCACTGGACCTGCTGTTTGCAGACTGAGAGGGGCTGCTGGAAGATGTGGAGGTCGGAGCCATCTTGGGTACAGTGACCACGAAATTAAGGAGTTTTCAATCCTTGGTCAAGTAACAAGGTGCGTCAACAAAACCTCTGCAATGGACTCTCAGAGGGTGAATTTCAGCCAGTTTGGAACACTGATTTGGACAGTCCCTTGGGAAGCAGCCCTTAAAAACAAAGGGTCCCAGGAAGGCTGGGCATACATCAAGAAGGAAACCTTTAAGGTGCAGGAGCAGCCTGTCCCTATGTGCCTAAAATGAGCTGGTGGGGAAGAAATTATTCCCCTGAACTTGGCATTGGCGAGGACACACCTCAAGTACTGTGTCCAGTTCTTAGCCCCTCTGCTCAAGAAGGACATGGAGGGGCTGGAGTGTGTCCAGAGAAGGCAACATAGCTGGGAAGGGTCTAAAGGGTGAATCCTATGAGGAGCGGCGGAGGGAGCTGGAGAGGCTCAGCCTGGAGTAAAGGAGGCTCAGGAGGAACCTTCTCATTCTCCAAAACTCCGTGACAGGACAAGGGAGCCAAGGGAGGCTCAGCGTCCCAGGGAGCAAAGGACAGGACAAGAGGGAGCAGCCTCAACTTATGCCGGAAGAGGTTCAGGTTGGACTTCAAGAAAAAATTCTTCATGGAAAGTTGGTCAGGCATTGGAAGGGGCTGCCCCATGGAGTCTCAGTCCTTGGAGGTGTCCAAGGAACAACTGAACGTAGCACTCAGTGGTCTGGTCTGGTTGACAAGGTGGAGACCAGGCATGGGTTGGACTCAATGGTCTGGAGGGCTTCTCCAGTGTAATTGATTCTGTGGTTCTGCGATTCTGTGATTTGAGATACTTGTATGGATTGATGGAATCCACTCTCAGCCTTCTCCAGACTAAGCAGGCCATCCTCTGCTGTCTCTCCTCATCAACAGACATGCTCCAGACCCTGAATCATCTTTGTGGTCTCCTTGACCCTCCAGCAGCTCCTTGTCCTTCCTGAGTTGTGGAGCCCAGAGCAGCCTCATGTGGGCAGGGCAGAGGGGTAGGATCACCCCCCGTGCCCTGCTGGCCACACGCTGTCCAACACCCCTGTGATGTCCCACCCAAAGGGAAAGGGAGAACTTGGGATCACAGATGCGCAGGAAGAATTTAATATCTTTGTTAATGACAAGGATGAAGGGAGGGAATGAACCCCCAGCAGGTTTGCAGGTGACACCATGCTGAGTGGGGCAGGTTGCCCCTTGAGGGACCTGGACAGGCCCAAGTGGTGGCCTGTGGGAGCCTCATGAGGTTTGACAAGACCAAGTGCAGATGCTGCGCCTGGGACAACCTTTGGAATCTATCCAGACTTGGAATGAGCAGATGGAGGACCCCTGGGTGAAGGATTTGGGGGTGCTGGTGGATGAGGGGCTGGACATGACCCAGCCTAAAACCCTCCTGTCCTGGGCTCATCCCATAGCATGGGCAGCAGGGGATTCTCTTGGATTGTGCTGTGTGAGGAAGATGAGGCATGCTGGCTGCCTTCCATCCAGAGAGCAGCAATTGTATTTTCCCCTATAATTTCATACTGTTATCTTTTTACCCTCAGATATCCTCCCACAAAATCCTTCAAGAAATTATAGAGGGAAAAATGTAAACTTTCATTTCCCCAGGTGTTTAATCAAAGTCAGACACCTTTGTGAAATGGATGCAAATAAACATATGTAAAAGGTGCATGTAGGTGAATTAGCAGAGCACTGCTGTTTTGCAGTAAGGATCACCACATTTAAAATACTCATTCAGGGTGGGAAGAAGGGTTGACAGGCTGAGAGAGTTGTGGCTGGTCAGCCTGGAGAACAGAAGGTTCCAGGGAGACTTTGGTGCCCCTTCCAGGCCCACTTCAAGGGGGCTTAGAAAAAGGCTGGAGGGGTACTTTGGACAAGAGTGTGTAGCAATAGGACACAAGAAAAATGGCCTTAAGCTGAAGGTGGGCAGATTTAGATTAGGCATTAGGAAGGAATTCCTGACTGTGAGGGTGGGCAGGCCTGGCACAGGGTGCCCAGAGCAGCTGTTGCTGCCCCTGGATCCCTGGCAGTGCCCAAGGCCAGGCTGGACAGGGCTTGGAGCAACCTGGAATAGTGGATGGTGTCCCTGCCCATGGCTGGGGTGGCACTGGGTGGTCATTAAAGTCCCTTCCACCCAGACCATTCCACGTCTCTATGACTCTGCTGCCCCTCCCTGCCAGGCCCAGCACTCAGAACTGTCCCCTTTGTGACAGCAGCCCTGGCCCAGGCACTGTGAGCACCACGAAGGCTGTGGGGGCTGTGGTGGGGCCACACTAGAGGTGCCACCTCAGTTTTGTCTGTGCCCCCTGTGCTGGCACCAATGGCTCTTCTGTGGCTGCTCGTCTTGCTGGCCCTGGCCGGGCCCGTGTGGGGCTCCTGGGACACCTGCAGGTCAGTGGTCTCAGGCTCTGGGAGGGAGCTGGAGGAACACTTGGGGACTTTGCTGGCAGAACTGTGGGGAAAGATGCCCCTCGAGGTTCTCTGGCCCTGCTGCTGCACAGCACCGGGTGGGATTTTCAGCCTGAGCGGCAGCAGAGCAACAACAGCCACCGAGCAGGGCAGTGATGGCTTTGTGCTTCCAGAGGCACCTGCGGGCTCCGGCCCTTGGCTTCCGACCACAGCTCTTCAGTTCTCGACTACAACCCCATGATTTCTCCTGCTGACATGTCCCATGTTGTGGCTGGCATGGGTGTCCAGCCAGGAGCCTGGCCTGGCATCGCCAGCATCCAGGCCACCTGGGAGAACGGCACGTGGCACATGTGCTCGGGTGTCCTCCTCAGCTCCCAGTGGGTGCTCACGGTCGCACACTGCTTCGCCAGGGCCGGGTAAGAAACAGCAGGGACAGAGATATCCCCAGAGCAGGGACAGGTGCCCAGCTCACAGCAACACGTGGCACTTCCCTGCCCGCCTTGGGAAGCAGAAGGCCGGGAAATGCTGGGCTGCTGCAGCCCGTGGCTCTGCTCCCTGTCACCCCTCTGTCCATCTTCTCCCCAGGGGCATCTCCATGTGGAAGGTGGTGATAGGGGTCTCAGATCTGACTCAGATGGGCCCCGAGGCCACAGTGAGACACATCCAGAGGCTCCTGGTGCACCAGCACTATGTGCCTGCCACGGCCAGGAACGACATTGCCCTGGTGGAGCTGGACCGGCCCGTGGAGTGCAGCGACTACATCCAGCTGGGCTGTGTGCCCGACGCCTCCATCAGGGTCTCAGAGCTGAAATCCTGCTACATCGCCGGCTGGAACTTTGCCAGAGGTGAGCTCCCAACAGGATGTGTGCTCTGAGGGCAGACTGGGCACCCCGGGGACATGGAATGGGCACCCTGGGGACACAGACTGGGCACAGACAGGGACACGGACTGGCCACGGACAGGGTCCAGCTGCAGGACATCAGCGGGGCCGGGCTCGGAGCAGCCCGGACTGGGGGAAGGAGTCCAAGACTGGGCATGGAACAGGATGAGCTGTAAGGTCCCTGCTCACCCAAAACATTCCTGCTGGCCCTGTGAAGCCTCGGGAGAGATGGGTCTGGCTCCTCCCCAGGCCAACAGCAGGGACACAGCTGGGCAGCATTGCCACGCGGGGAAGGGGCAGGGACAGAGCTGGGCAGCATCGCCGCGTGGGGAAGGGGCAGGGACAGAGCTGGGAAGGGGGTTCACCCCAGGCAGGGGAGGGGATGGGTACCAAGCTGCTGGGGGCTCATTCCCCTCTGTGCCCACAGCTCAGGGAACAGGCATGGTGCTGCAGGAGTCCAAGGTCCACCTCATGGACACAGAGCTCTGCAACAGCAGCCCATGGTATGCAGGGGCTGTTCATGCTGACAACCTGTGTGCTGGGTATCCACAGGGCAGCATCGACACTTGCCAGGTAGGAGCGTGTGAGGAGTCCCTCAGCTCCTGACAGCGCAGGGACCCCCTCATCCCCCACACATAGCCTATCCTGTCCCCTGTCCAGCCCTCCCTTCCCAAAAGCAGCCCCCCACAGTTCCTGAGCCATCTCTCCTGGCACAGGGGGACAGCGGGGGTCCCCTTGTCTGCAAGGACAATGAAGCCGACTACTACTGGCTGGTGGGATTGAACAGCTGGGGAAGAGGCTGTGACAGAGCCAGGCACCCCGGGATCTACACCTCCACTCAGCACTTCTACAACTGGATCCTGCTCCAGACGGGCCTGAGCCCAGCAGAAAGAGCTGGTCCAGCACCAAAGCCAGTTGTCACCTTGGCCCCCGAGGAGGAGCCTGAGGAACCAGAGGAACCAGAGGAACATATCAACTTGACTCCTGAGTACAGCCAGAGACCAGCAGTGACATCCTCGGGCACGTCACTGCCCATGGCATTCCCCCACCAGATCCTGGTGCAATTCCAGAATCTGCTGCAGGAGTTCCTGCAGTTTTGAAAGGACAAAAAAGCCTGAGCAGCAGCGGGATCAGCAGGATCCAGGGCTACAGTGGATCACAGCAGTTCCTGCTGGGCCAAAGGTAGCCTTGGGGCCAGAGGCTTCTCTGTCCTGCCCACGCTGCTGCGCTGTGGCCACAGTGATGCTGACGTGACTGAGGTGTTGAAGTAAAATTTCTGTGCTCACCATTAACCATGTTTTCAGCCCTGCTCAGTGCACCTGCAGGCTCTCAGAGTCCCTGCTCTGTCTGTCCATCTGCTGTGCTGTTCACATTCATTCTTCAGCCTGGAGAGGGCTCCAGGGAAACCTCAGTGCCCCTTGCAGTGCCTGAAGCAGGTTATAGTAGTGGGGGAGAGCAGCTTTTTGCATGGGCGGGGCATGATAGGACAAGGAGGAATGGATTGCATCTACAGGAGGGTAAATTGGGATGAGGTGCTGGGAAGGAGTTTTTACTCAGGGGGTGATGAGGCCCTGGCACAGGGTGCCTAGAGAAGATGTGGCTGCCCCTGGATCCCTGGAAGTGTCTAAGGCCAGGCTGGACAGGACTTGGAGCAACCTGAGATAGGTGGAAGGTATCCCTGCCCATGGCAGAGGGTGGAATGAGGTGACCTTTAAGGTCCCTTTCAAACTGAACTATTCCATGATTCCGTGACTGTCTTAGACTGTCCAGCCCTCTGGAATGCAGCATCTTGTGCACAGACACAGACACACACACACACAGGGACCATGGCCATGGCCACATCCAACAAGCTGGGACAGAACCAGTCCCTGGGTGTGAGCCCACCTGCGTCAGCTGTATGGACCTGGAATGAGAAACCTCCTGTGCTCAGCACCCCCGGGATCTGGGGCACTGGCTCAGCTGGGAGCAGGCTGGGCTGGTCTGTGGCCTTAAACCACCTGGGACCTGCCTCCTTACAGCAGCAGTGCGGCGAGGATGTCATCTCATAGCTCTGTAAAAAATATCTTTTAGTGTTTGCTTTCTGCAGCAGGTACCACTACAGCACCTGGGCAGGATCCCTCCTGCAGATCCAGGATGGCTCAATTCTCCTAGGCAGCTCTGTCCTGAAGGAGCAGCAGGAGCCACCACCCATGTGGAATCATGTGGATTCTCCCAACCCTCTCCTGAGCGAAATGTGCAGCAGGGAGGGCCGAGCCAATGAAGATCCTGCCCAGGTAGGCTCCCACAAGAAGGGAAGAGGCTCAGCTGCCCACCACAGCTCTAGGGCATGAGAAGCATCACTGTCCTCCGTGCAGGCCCAGAATTCCAGAGGCAAGGGGAAAACAGGCTCAGGAGCCAGGCCTAGGCAGATGAGGGCTCCTCTTCAGTGCAGCTCTTCTCTTTATTTGACAAATCCTTGCTTGTGTTCTGCAGGTCAAAGCTCTGGAAAGGAGCATGACAAGGAACTGCTGAGAAAGGACACAGACTGCAACAACTGTATCTGTTGTGGCTCTTTCTGCCTAGGGCAGTGACAGCTCTTGTGATGGTTCCCGCTTCCCCCCTCCCAGCCCAGACGGAGCAGCACACACAGCCCAGAAGAGGGCAAAGTTTTCCGTGCTGCACACAGGGGAAAGAGGGCAGAACTGCTCATCCTACAGGACTCAGGACGGAGCAGGGACAGGAGCCTTCCCTACCTCCAGCTCCCGCAGGACCTCGTCCATGAAGTCTCCTGAGTGCTGTTTGTAAGCCACGGCCAGTCTGATGGCGTCGTTGAAGAGCTGGTGGGAAGCACAAGGCCTGTCACTCACGGGATGGGGCACATGGGCATTGGGTTTCTGTAGCAGACAGAGACTGTTCCCACATCCCAGGAGGAAAAAAACCCTCTGCAGCTCTCCATAGCCACCAGCCTCTCACATGGAGCTGAAATGATGGACCATTTCCTGCTCTCTGTGCGCACAGCAGCCCCCATGTCCCTGGGCTGCCAAGGGGCCTCGTGGACAGCAAGCCCAGCAGTCAAACGCCCATCTCACCTTCACCACGTTGGTGCCATCAGCAGCAGACACAAAGTAAAAGGGCAAACTGAACTTCCGGGCAAAATTGAAGCTTTTCTGGGTCACCTTCATATCCGCTGAGGCAGACAAAGAAGACATGGTCAGTCAGACATGGCAGGAGGTCCAGAGGGTGGGTGTCTTCTGTGTGACATGTCAGCCCCTGCTAAGCCAGACAAGCCACAGCCCTGTGACAGCAATTGCCAAGGGTTGGCTAGTATTCCCCATGGGAGGGAACCTTCCAGCCTCCTGAAGAGCCAGGTGAACATTTCTGTCAGCAGGTACATTGAGACACTTCAGCACAGAGGAGTCTGTGCAGGCTGAAGGAGCACCAAGGCTATCCCTGACTGATCCAGGGGAGCCACAGAACAGCTTTTGCTTCCTTTTGCTGCCACTTTTGACCAGGTGCTACTCCATTCACTTTTGGGTTCTTGATGGATAGAATAGGCAGTGTGGTAAGGACAGAACTGGAAGAAAAATGCTTGAATAAAACTGAAACGGATGGAATTAGCACTTTTAATTGCTGGTGACACAGGACAAGCACCTGAGGTCAGCACAGGACTCAGCCTTGCAGGACTGAGGAAATCCTCTGGACCCAACAGACAAGGGATACTGGCTTTCAGTGAGGACAGGAGTGAATCCCACCACAACCCTGGCAAGCTGGGAGCTGAAGGCACACTCACCATCAATCTTGTTGGCCACTACAATGCATGGAATCTCTGGGCGGAATTCCCTCAGCTCCTTGTACCAGCTGTTCAGGTTCTTGTAGGTGACCTTCCGCTGCACATCAAACACCTTCCAAGAGAGAACCACCTATCCCAGGGCCAGCCCAGCACAGCTGACTGCCCCAGGACAGCACTGACCAATCTGTGGGGCCAATCCAGGACAGCTCCAACCAACACAAGGACTGAATCCAGAGTGTTCCCATGAAGACAAGACAAAGGGAACTGGGCATCATTAGAAAGGGTGAAGGAGAAAGGGACAGTATCGCCAAGCCCAGCCAGCAGGAAACACCCCCTTGGTTTCCTTTCCACTGTCCGGTGTCCTGTGCAAGTCCCTGCCACCCACACGGGGAGCTGGCACTGGGAACAGTGTGTGCCAAGCAGGATCAGATGTGGCCTCCTCTGTTCTGACAACTAAACCACCAATGAAAATCACTGGTGGAACAGTGGAAAGTGAGAGCGACAGGACAAACCAGGAGATCTGAGCAGGAGAGGAGCCAACAAAACTGGCAACAGGGGCAAACAAGGGGACACTGAGAAGACAGCACAGCCAGGGGATAGAGGAAAAGTGTTACCAAGAGAGAGACCAAAGCTAATAGGTCCATCTACAGGGGGTTTATCGGGTGAGAGAAGAAAGAACAATCTAGGAAAGTTTTATAAACCACTGGAAGAGACAAGGAACACACAGCAATGTAACCAAAAAGTAACGCAAAGGCCAGGTGTCACTGAGACCATTCTGCACCCAAATCCTACGGTCCAGCTGAGACCCCCTCACCATGATGCAGGCATGGGCCTGGTGGTAGTAGGAGGCGTGCATGCTCCGGAACCGTTCTTGGCCCGCCGTGTCCCAGAAGTCTGTAACACAAAAACTGCTCAGAATGACACGACTCGCTGAGCGCTGTTCTTCTCACAACGTACACCCAGGAGGGAAAGCCCAGCCCACCTGCTCAGGGACACGAACTGAGCTTCACTTCACCAATCTGAAACACCTCAGGGTTAAGAAATTGTGCCAGCCTGAGACCTTTCCTTACTGGGCTCAGCTGGCACTAGCCATCAACAAAGGAGAAGCCAGCAGTGACATGAGTTGTGTGGGACAGCAGGACCAAAACAGGCAGAAGTGTGCAGAGCAGTAGCCATGTCTGGCACTCTGTCACTAGGAATGGCAACGGGAAACTACCTAAAACTCCAGGAACTGCTGGACACTGATGGTTTCTGACCCAGTGATGGTCAGCTGGGGCCCTGCCTTGGGAAGTGCTCCAGCTCCTCTCGCAGATATCTGATTCTGCTCTCCCAGGGCCAGAAATCATTCTGAAGTGCTGAAGATAAGTCTGCCAGAAGCAAACAGGTCCCAAGTCCATGAAGTTCTGTGTACACCAGATATCATGGGGCAAACCTGGATACAGCCATGCCTTTTGCTGTTGGTGCAGCTCAGGTGGAGATCCCCCACCTCTCACTGGGTTTGTAGGTTCACATCTTGCTCTGGCTTGCTGTATAAATTGGCACAGCTTCAGTTAAGCACCTCAGTGTAGTCACACCTCTTGTCAGCTGGACCCAGAGCCAAATGAGCCAGTTTCCTTAGGGATTCCTTTGCACTGATACTGTGACTAGACTCTGTGTCAGGCCTACTGGACAGTGACTTTCTTAAACTACCCAAATACAGAGAGGTCTCCACCAGACCACATTTGCATTCACTGTCTGTGTCACAACAAAGATGTTGAGCACTGTCAGCCCCAACCCCAACGAACCATGACCAGTCATTCCATGCAGTCATCCAGACCATTCTTTATGCTCTGACTGTCCTCCCATCCATCCAACTCCTGTCCCTCCATCGTGGGGACAGTGCCCTACATTTTGCCAAGCCCAGGGGATGATGGCAGTCACCTTGCCCCATCCACCAACGCTGCAGCCCGTCCCAGAAGGGTACCAGCTTTGTCAAGATGCCGCTGTCTATCAAAACACATAACCGAGACCCAGACCGAGGGATCTGCACTTCCCAGCTGTTCCCTCTGCCATGGCACCGCATGTCCCCGGGCTGGCCCCACTCACCCACGCGGACCTCCTGGCCGCCCACGCGGGCGCGGTGCTGGTACAGCGTCAGGGCGAAGGTGGAAAGCTGCTGGGGGCGGCTGCGCCGCGTTAAGGAGCGCACCGAGAGCCGCGGAGCCCGCTCCGCCGCGACCCGCGGGCCTGCCGCCGCGCCGGCCCCGCTGCCCCGCTCCCCCGCTGCCAAGGATACAAGCCATCGAGCAGGAACCGCTCCAGCAGCCTGCAGAGAGACACGGGCCGCCGTCAGCCGCGGCACCCGCCGCCCGCCCGGCACTGCGGGGCCCCCGCCCGAACCCGCGGGACGCCCGCGCCCCACGCACTTGGACTTGCCCACGGCGCTGTCGCCCAGGCAGATGATCTTCACCGTCTCCTCCGCGCCGGCCGCGGCCTCGTCCCGGGCCCCGTCCGGGGCTTCCTCCGGGGCCGCGGCCCGGCCCTGCTGCTCCGCCGCCGTCGCCATGGCAGCGCCTGCGCTTCCCGCCCGCCGCGCGACGCGTCCTGGCCCCGCCCCGGCCCCGCCCTGGCCCCGCCTCGGCCCGGCCCCGCCCCGGCCCGGCTCCGCCTCGGCCCGGCCCCGCCTCGGCCCCGCCCCGCCTCGGCCCCGCCCCGCCCGGCCCGGCGCATGGCGGCCATGGCGGCCCCCGCGCGGCCGCTGCAGCTGACGCTGGCGCTGCTCAAGCCGGACGCGGTGGCCCATCCGCTCGTGCGCGAGGTGAGGGCCGGGCCGGCCCGGGCCGGGCACAGCACGGCACAGCACAGCAGGCCTCGCCACGAACCCCCCAGCGCCGCCTCTTCCCGCAGGCCGTGCACGCCGCCATCCTCCGTCACCGGTTCCTTATCGTGCGCGCCAAGGAGCTGCGGTGCGGCGCGGAGCAGAGCCGCCGCTTCTACCGGGAGCACGCAGGTACGAGCGGGCTCCGGGTGCCGGAGCGGGATGCTGACCCGGGCCGGCGCCGACTGGGCCCATGTCTGTCCGCAGGGCGTTTCTTCTACCGGCGGCTGGTGGAGTTCATGGCCAGGTACGAGCCGCGGGTGTGCGGGGCGCGGGACGGCCCGCGCTGCCGTGGCGCGGCTGCGGAGGGCTCGCCGGGCTGTGCGGAGCTGGGAGGCTCTGGCCGCGGCGGCAGGACTGTCGGGATCGTCGCCTGCCGTGACAGCGGTGACACCTGGCGGGTGGCACTCCGAGGGTGCTGGGGGTCATCGTTCGGAGTAGGGCAGCAGTGCCAACGCCCCGGTGCCGCGGTGGGAGCGCGCCCCAACCCATGGCGTGGCAGGGCAGGCCAGGGCCCAGCGCGGCAGCCCATGGCGGCTGTACCGGGCAGGTTTGTAAGGACGAATAACCTCTTTGTAATGAGCTCTTCATAATCTGTCTCCTGCTGTTCCTGGGCTCTTGCTGCAGTGGTCCCATGTGGGCTTACATCCTGGCCCATGAGAATGCTGTCCCTCTCTGGAGATCCCTGATGGGGCCCACTAAAGTGTTCCGAGCCCGACACAGCCACCCAGACTCCATCCGAGGTGCCTACGGCCTTACAGACACCAGGAACACCACCCATGGCTCAGGTAGGCCTGGCGTTCTTGGGTGGTTCTTAGGGAGGCAGGAATGATGGTGCTTTGTCTGTCTTTGCTTTACTCCTGGGGCTCCAAGTGAGTGATTTGTTCCTTTTTGCACACCCTGTGCACACCTGGCCAGCTGCAGCCTAGCCAGGCACCTTTGGAGTCCAGCATGTGTTTGTGGTGGCAGACTGGCAAAGTCTCTCTCATTGCCGTTCCCTCTCTTTTGACAGACTCACCTGCCTCAGCCAGCAGAGAAATTGCCTTTTTCTTCCCTGAGTTCGACGAGCGGCGCTGGTACGAGCAGGACGAGCCCCAGCTGCGGTGTGGGCAGCTGTTCTACAGCGCCAAGGAGCGTGTGCACCGCGTGCTGCAGGCACAGCAGGCACAGGTGACCTGAGTTACCCAGGCAGGCTGTGCTTTGCTGGCCTGGCGGTACCTGTGGGCACTTTCCTGGGGTGCCAGACACAGAGCTGTGCTGAGTTTCGGGGGCGTGGGAGAGGGAAAGCCTTGTGCGCGTTGTGCTGCCTGGGATCACGTTACCCGTGGAACAGGCAAATGCTGGGGTGCTGCAGGAAGAGTTCCCCCAGCAGTGCTCGTGCTGACAGTCTGGCCATGCAGCTCACTGGCCTTTCAGTTTGTTTGGGTGTGAACAGGACAGGTGGTGAGTAGGTCAAGGGCCAGGTGAAGGATGGGCTGCTTGTTCCAGATGGGATTGGCCTGGTTTTGCTGATGGGAAGCCTCAGATTCTCCCTGCTGGCTGTTCCCACAGTCCCTTAGGGAGAAAAGAATGAAAAAGAACGTGAAGAAAGACATCAGTAGGGCAAGGTGAACTGTCTTGTCCTTGCTCACCTGCAGCTGGGCTGGGAAATGAGGAGCTTTGCCAATAGCTCTGCATGTGAGAGCACTTGGAGCCCTCAGTGTCCACAGCCTGACTGGGTGCTGGGGCAGTTCTGTGTCCTTGGGAAATGGGATGAACAAAGCCATTGAATTAACCAGCTATGTGGTGGAATGATGACAGGGTGGTGCTGGAGGGCTTGGTTGGGAGGTACAGAGCTGGGTCCTGGTGGCTGATTCGTGTTTCTCTCTGTGATGCCGTGTGAGATGTGTTCCTGGATGGGGTTTCAGTCCATTTATGCTGTCTCCCTATGGGCTCCTTGCAGTGCTGCCATTTTAGCTACAGTACCCTGCTGGAATTTCCTTTGGGCAGTCCCAAATGCTCAGGCTGGGGAAGGTGTGCTGTGCTGTGCTTGGGGCAGGAAAGTTGAGCCGAGGTTTGCCAGAGCCCCGGTACATCACAGAGCCAAGGCAGGGCCTCCAGGTGCTTCCAGAACTCCGTCAGGTGTTGGGTAGTGACTGACTGACTCTGTGGCGGAAAGCACTGCCCAGGGTTGCCGTGGCTAAACTCACCTGTGTTTGTGTTCCCTGCTCCTCCTGCCTGGATCAAATGGTTGTTGTTCTATTCCAGGTACAGACCCTGGGATCTGCAGGACATCACTGCTGTCCCTGTCCTCAGCAGTGTCCAGAGTGGATCTGCTCAGGATCCTGTGTGTCTTCACATGGGTCTGAGAGCTGCTGTCCCCTGTGCTGTTGATACTTTATTGATATTTTGTCAGTTGTTTTATTGATTCCTGGAAGTTTTGCTTAGATCTGTGTGTTTTTCTTTTAACTATTAAACTTTACTATTTTTCACACTTCTTCTTTTATGTTGTGCTTTCCGTTTTGGATATTCCTTCCTGATATTCCTATTATCAGTTAATTATCATTAACTGATAATTCCTGTCTCACATGTGCCATTTTTTGAAGTTTTGGTCTTTTTTCCTACTCACTTGCAATGGTTACACTGGGGAAAAGGGCCCTTTTGAACATTGGCAGTGCAGAGAGCTCTGCCAGCAGGATTGTCACAGTGACACTGCCTCACAGCCACCATGGTTCAGGTACCTGTGGAGTGGCACCTTGACATTGCCCTGGCCCTGAGGCTGTACCTGAGCACAGGTGCTCAGACTGGGCATCCCATTGCCCCAGACAGAGGATTTATTGTGTGAATCTAAAGCTGTCCAGCAAACTCATCAGAGACCTGAGGCTGAAGCACTGGGTGTTTGATGCAGGAGACAGTGTCAAAACTGATTTTTGGTCTCCAAGGAAGTCTTATGGAATGTCACAGATAACTCTGCTTTGAGGGCTCTTACCAAAGTGGGTTTGTTTTGTTTTGGGCTTTTGTTTTTTCCCATTTTCTTTTCCCCTTCCTTGTAAATACCGTGTAAGTGATTTTTTTTTTGCTTTTCCAGTGATGCTTACCCCATCCCTGGCAGTTTCCTGGGCTGAGCTGGATGGGCCTGGAGCAGCTTGGTGTAGTGAACGACATCCCTGTTCCCGGTAGGGGCACAGAGCTGGATGAGGTGTATGGTCCCTCCCAGCCCAAACCATTCCATGCTGATGGGTGTGTGTTACAGCAGTAAATCAGTCTCCCGGCTGGTCTCAAACTGAGACAATGTGGCACCTCAGTACGGGTGTGAAGGGCAGTTTGAGATCCCTGTTTTTTCCTGGAAGCTGCAGGTACCTGGCCCACCTGTGGGGTCTGTGCACAGGGCTGGTCACAGCTGTGTATCTGCAGCAGCTTCTGCCCCTGGTGCTGCTGCAAAGCACTGCCTGGGGAACAAGGTCCAGCTCAGGCACCCCTCAAGTGTGGAGCTGGGACAGGTGACTTCGGGCCTAAACGGATCTGCTCTTGGAAGAAGTGAGCAGGTTTGTGTCAGCACTGGAGGGGACAACACAGCTTGGCCTGGGAAGAAGGGAAGGAAAGGCTTCAGAGGGAAATCAGTGCTGATCCCAGCCCAGGCCTGGCCTCAGTCCCTGCCACCATGGGCAGAACCCTCTCAAATTGAGGAATTTCACTTGATTTATTGCTGTAACACAAACTTTTAGGTAATGATTCAGATACCGAGGAAAATCCAAGATAACGACTAAAGAAACACCTGGGGAAACACCTTTCCTCTACTTTCCCAGGTTCAGCTTCAGTCCAACATCTTTTCTCCACTCTTTCCCTGCAGATTCTGCTTAGGAAAAACAGATATAATGGAAATAAAGACAAATTTGCCACTTCAGTGCTGTCTGCACTTGTCTCTGCTGAAGCTGCATCTCAGTGTATAGAGACAGAGACAAGGGTGTTTTAGGTGACTAAAGATTTTGTGGATTTGATCTTGTATCAGGCTGTGGGTTCTCACATGGAAAAGACAAGGAGCCTGGGAAAGCAGCCACAGAATCAAATCCCAGGCAAACAGAAATAGTGGTGTTCAGGGAAGGCTGTGCCAGAGAAGTCCAATCCATCCCCACGCTGAAACTTTCAAGGAATTAGCAGTCATCTCAGATTTGGGGGTCACAGCCATGTTGTCCACAGTTTTCCCACAGAGCTGCTGTACAAAGAAGGAGAAACAAGGAGTTGGAGAAATACCAAGCTGCAGGAAAAAAAATCTTCATAGGTTGGGACTGTTTTTTCCCTAACACAGAAAATAAACATTCTCCTCATGCCCCAGACAGGCCAAACATGGGCTGGATCTGGACACTGACCAAATGTAACTTTGAGCTTGATGTGGTGCCACAGAGCAGGAAAACCCCATGACAGACCAGAGTCCTGTCTTCACAGACAAGCCATCCACATGGGCACCTCCTCACCTGTGTCCAACAGCCACATCTCTGTCATACACTCTGATGCCCTGGCAGGCTCCAGGAAGAACCAGTTTTCATCTCTCCATCAGATCCCGATCCTAATTATCAACATGTCCAGGACTTGATTGGCCCCTCCATTCACACATGACTATTGAGTACTTTTATTAGCCAGATTTCCTCATTAATGGTCCCCTGCCTTCCTAAACATTCCAGATAAACAAAACACAGTTCTATATCTCCCACAGCACCCAGGGAAAGTTAAAATCCAACAGCTGTGCAAAGCAGCTGCTGCTGGAGCTGAATATTTAAATTTAACATGGGTCTGTGTTGATCCTTTCCAGGGAACAGATGTTTTATGGAAACTCTTTAGAAATCCATCCCTTCCCTGAGTGCAAGGAGAGTTTTGGAAGCATGGGAGGGATGAGTTATGGTGACAGCACTGTTGGAGTGCCTGTGCAGTCCTGGAGCAGTTCCTGCATGCAGCAGCAGCCATGGTTCAGCATTTCCCAGTCACATCCCTGGTTACCTGCACAGGGACAACAGGCAGGAGAAGTTTAAACATTGGACAGAAGGAGAACACCAGGAAAACTAGAGATGTGAGATTGTGGCAGCACCATACATCACAAAACTAAGCTGAACCAGAATTCCGATTATTGTTTCTGTTATTTTGCGACACAAAGTTTGGAGGTCAGATAAAGCAACCGAAAATCTTTGTGACAGAGAAGAATAAGCCTGAGGCAAGGCCCAGGTCTATGGTTTCAGCTTGGTCTGTACCCACAGATCAGGGATGGGAAAGGGGCAGCAAGGAGAGAAAAATGAGATAAATTGTGTTAAATTGAACCATTTGGAAGTTAAAAATCAGAGGTGACTCAGCATAGGACCAAGAGGCACCTGAATGACTCAAGTCATGTATGAGGTATGCAATGCTATAATAACTGCTCCTACCTACTGTGGGATATACCTGCTGTGACTGCAGCAGAGCAAGAATTTGGGCAGGAGGTACAACCAGGATTGCAAATAGCCCTGGAATCTCAACATTGTATTTTTTGTTGCAAAACCAGATATTTTCAAAATGCTTCCTATCACCCAGATATTGCCCAGATCGTGTCCAAGCACTGGCCAATTACTTACTGTTTTCTCTATTTGTTTTACTTCAACAGTTGCAGGTGTGTGTCCTGTGCACAGACATTTCAAGGGTGGTAGATCTGCACCCTCTGGG
This sequence comes from Chloebia gouldiae, assembly GCA_003676055.1. Classification (NCBI taxonomy): domain Eukaryota; kingdom Metazoa; phylum Chordata; class Aves; order Passeriformes; family Passeridae; genus Chloebia; species Chloebia gouldiae. Next base: position 98,607 of record QUSF01000202.1, on the reverse strand, counting down.
GCCTTCTCGCTCCAAGTGCCTCTGGGATATGACTCATTCCAGCAGCTGTGAATTAAGTGGCTGCCTTGAACTTTTACCAGCCCAGAACTTTTACCAGCCCAGAACTTTTAACAGCCCACTGAGGGCCTTGTTTGCACATTCACAAACGGGAAGGTGAGCAGGAGTGCTCTGGGCTTTTGTAATTGGCACTGGAGCTTCTGCTCCTGCAGACAGGAGTCTGTGGGGAATGGGACCAAGCGGGCAGACTGGGAACACTGGAACTTCTCTCCAACTTCAGCCTCCTGATGGAAGTGCACTAATTGGCCTCGGGGGCAGAGCTGGTGCCCACACCTGGGTGAGGAACCTCAGGCTGGCCCTGTGCAGCCAGGGACAGAGCTGTGGGAAGAAGGAAACATCAGCAGGTGCCACCAGGGCCCAGAAGGACCATGAGCAACCATGAGGCAAAAGTGCTGTTTAGTGATGAAAGGAGAAACTTTCCTTGGTGCTTTCTGAGCACAAGTTGGCCAGGAAGAGGCAGTGACCCCAGGGCTGGTGCTGTGCCCACACTTTCCATGTCCAGGTTCATGCAGGTGTTGGATCTCCCCTGGGCAAAGGCAATGCCCCAGGGTAAGAAGCACTCACTTTGTGTTTGTGAGTGCATGTTTGGGCCTCTGCAAACATCAGCACACTACAAACACTTGTAAATCTGGCCAGCTTTGGCCAGTTTATGGTTAGACCATAAAACTGCAACCCTTCTTGCCCAGTCTTCTTAAACGCAAGTGTAAATTACACTGGACAAAAGCTTGAAACAGTACGATTTTCTTCAGACAAAAATCTCCTTGTCAAGTGTTGGGAGAGGAGTCTGGCAGGAATCTATGACCTCTTCCATAAGATGTGGGGTGAGGCTGTTGTCCTGTCTTGGATAGGTCAAAGTGGAGATGCCAAATTTAGCTTATTCTTATTCCTTGCCCAGTTCCAGTAACAAGTGGCCCTGACAATTTAACTAAAAATAATTTGAAAAATCCTGAAGGAAGTGCTTTTCTTGAGGAAATCATTGGGAGAAAGCCCTGAAACATTATTGTTGGAAAACGTGGTGATACTTTGATGCCAGTGTCAGACTTGTACTGGCGGGCAGGGACTGCTGGTCCAAGTCATGCTTTAAGCAGGCCCTTGCAGCAGAGGTGGCTCAGGCTGGGATTGTGCTCATCAGTGGCCAGGAGAGGGCTGAGAATCTCCAAGGTCAGAGTCCAGGGCCTCTCAGGGCCTTTATCCAGTCCTCTAAGGTTTTTCCCTGAAACCCAGCGAGGATTTCTCATGTTCCAGCTTGCCAAAGTTGCCTCTCTGGTCACCATGCAGTTGTGAGCAGAGTCTGTACCCATCACCTCCCCCAGTAACATGAGGCAACTGCAGACCGTGGTCAGGGCCCCCTTTTCCTCACTCCAATAACGGTGGGGCATGAGAAAATCCTACAGAAGAGTGTCTATGGAGAGTTTTAAAAAGTGGTGCAAGAATCATGGACTCTCAGATTGATCTGGGATGAGAGGGACCTTAAAGCTCATCCAGTTCCACCCCCAGCCAGGGGCAAGGACATCTTCTACTAGACCAAGTCTCTTCAAGCCCTGTCCAGCCTGATCTTGGACACTTCCAGGGATGGGGAAGCCCAAACTGAGAAGCAAAGGAGAGCACAAAAGCATTAGCTCCAGTTATGAAATCTGCTGCAACTGCTGTCTCGGTGACACCCTCAGGACAGGACAGTTTTAGTGCCCCCAGAACTGCATCTGACGCAGCCAAAACCACTGAGGGGATAAACCTGAGCATGAAACTCTTGCAGCCTCAGGGGAATTGTGGCTGTCAACAGTCCACTGAGCTCCTGAGGCAGGTGTGGCTGCAGGGATCCTGGCCCCACAGGCTGCCTGGGCAGCAGCAGGGTGAGCAGGGATGGAGACAGGAGGGCACTCAGCGGGCACAGGTCAGAGCAGCAGCAGTGCAGGGAAAGCACCTGCCTGGGCCACTGGGTTCAGAGGGTGTGAAGAGATCATGCTCTACCTAGAGGGCAGGGACAAGTGGAGTGTCTTGGCACATGTCCTGTGGAACATCTTCCTGAGTTGTAGGAAAGAGGTGTTCTCCTGTCAGGGTTGTGGGTGACACAAGTCAAGGGGACCAGGGCTCCAGGACAAGGCCAGAAGGACTTGGACGGACTGGGAAATAGAGCCAGAAGGAGCTGGTGAAATTCAACACAGACAAATGCCATGTCCTGCATCCAGCGTTCCCTGAAAAAAAACAAAACAACACTCCAACAATCTCAGGAGAGGTCAGTGAAGACCCCCCAAATGTGCTAGGGAAGAAGCCCCATGCGGAGAGCAGGGGCTGGAAGTGCTGCCCACAGGAGGAAAGGCTTTGGGGACACCAAGGAGCTGTTTGTCTGCCAGCCCCTGCTGGGAGGTTATCCCAAAACTGGTGCCACACTCATTACAGGGGGACATGGAGGGAGGAGGAGAGGAGGCAGGCAAAACCCAGAGAAAACCTACAATTTTCTTGTCCCCATCCTCAAAGGAAGCATTTGTGCCCACGTGGAGACCAGGGCCATCTGGCAGGGAGCTGAGATACAAGTGATGGTTATTTCTGCTGGAGAAAGAATTCTTGAGCAGGAAGGTGCCTCCCTCAAAACAGCCAAGGAACCAGGACTGGAAGAAGTTACTGGTGCTACAACAGTGCCCTTGGCTTTGGGGGATACAGCACATGCTTGGAAAAGGTAAGTTAAGAGTCTGATTTTCAGAAGTGACAAGTATTTATAGGGTCTGGGCCCAATCCTGAAGGCTGCATCCCCAATTTGAGGCATTTGGTTTAAAAAACCAACTCCCTTAACATTTCACAAGTTCATGGAGATTTGATTTACTGCTGGACACCACTGGCCAGGTTTGATATCCATCAGGAGACCAGAGTGGGACACAAACATGATATTTCTTATCCTAAAGGCTGTTCTGAAGATGTGGACTACCAGAATTGAAGTTTCTGGAATCCAGGGAGATTTCACTGTATTTTAATATCTGTGTCAAGTATTGGTGGTCTCAGAAAAGTCTGTTTTCAAATATCAAAGTTGAAGGGGGTTTATCCAAGTGCTGCCAGCATGTGCCTTCCCTAAAACCTTGGGAGAGTGGCCAGTCTGTATTGGAATGCTATGGCACCAAGTTTCTGTGTGAAACAAGGAAATGCTCATCATTGCCACAAGCAAAAGGTGTAATTCTGTAAACTCAAAGCAAATGAGTGGAAAAGACCCATTACCGTGGCCCCTCTGCCCTGCCAGCTCAGCTGCCCTGCCTGAGAGCTGCTTGAGAGAAGCGGAGCACAGAGTCGCTGTTCCGTGTACACACAGGACACAGACCTACAGCTACACACACACACAGGCCCACAGCCACAGCTGCTATTTTTTCACACTCACTGCTTATCTTTTGCAGCCCCAGACACCCTCTGACCCGCATTTCCCCTCACTGAGGCTGCCACTCCCTTGGTATCTATGCTGGATTTCCACACAGCATGTTCATCCCCATCTAGCGTTGTAGCCTACACTTTCCCTACTTCCCAGATGTTACTGTTCAGCCTCTCATCTCTTGACATTCCAGATCCAGAGCTTATGCTTGGACCATCCCCTACAGGAGCAGAAGCTGCAAGGACACTGAAGCAATAGTGCTTCCCTGCTGCGGAAACACCATAGTGCTCTCTTGACCTCCAGATTCATTCCCTGTGGCAGTCTTCGTTTCCTGGGGGTCCCACTTTACATTTTCCTGGCACTACATGGTGAACTCCAGCTAAACTTACTCCTTCTATCAGGCATAGCTCCAGGCTCCGAGCAGGCAGTGCTCACCCAGCCTGAGCTGGAGCCGTGTCACTGCTGAGCCCTTCAAACACTCTGGGCACTGCTTGGTGCCTTTTGTGTCCAGCCAGTGCCAGTGCCAGGGCTCTGTTCCTCCTGTCCAAGTCCTTTCCCAGGCCTCTAGACCACATCAGCTCCCTCACAGAGCCATGCCTCGGTCTGAGTGGGCACGGTTAGCACTGGTGGTGAGAGCACAGGGAGTGCAGGTGCTGTGCAGCCACCTCCTGCTGTGCCCTACAGCAGTGGTGCTGCCAGCTCGGCCAAAGGCCAGCCCCCATCACTGCTCCTCTCTGCTGACAGTGGCAGGTGCAGGCACCTCACGGCCCTGCAACAGGTAAGATGGGGCTGGAGGAAGGACTTGGCACCCAGGAACTGCAGCTCCCAGCCTCCTCCCATGCCCAGGTGCCGAAGAGCTGCAAGGCTGGAGCAGAGTCTGGCACTGGTCAGCACCTGGCACAGCCTGGAGCAAGGCAGGAGGTCAGCATGGGTGCTGTGTCACAAGAGCTTGGTCCCCTGGGCTCAGATCCCGTTGCTGCAGGCTGCTGGGTGCTGCTCCTCGCTCCTGTCCCTGAGCAGGAGCCACGTCTGAAAGCCTCTCCCCAGGGTCCCCGCAGGGTTAAAAGCTTCTGCTGCGCTTACATCACTGAGGACACACAGGCTTCTCTCATGCAGGTAAGATGAACCAGCTGGCACCTGGGGCATGGCTGGAACATGGAACATAGGGAAGCACCTGAGGACAGCTTACTAAGGACTAGGTGCCATCCAGTCTCTGCTCTTGGCTGTGGAGGGGAGGAGGGCTGAGAGGGCAAGGCTCCACCAGGAGCCTGTCATGCACTGCTGGGGGAACCTGGTGCTGGCCCCCAGGGCCCTGGGTGCTCTGGGCAGGCTGTAGCTGCTGCTGCCTCCAATAGAGGCATCCAGTCCTTTCCAAGAGAAATGAATCCTGTGTTGTTATCTGCTCCCTCAGTTCAGCCGTGCCCTCGCACTGGGCCATGGCTGTGCCCAAGGCTCAGGACCCCACCTCCCAGGGCTGAATGCTCCAGGCTGCCTGCTCTGCTCACCTGAGTGAGTACAAGTGCAGTGGCTTGGTGAGGAGAACACAGCCTCCTGTAGGAGCAGCTTCCCTGCGTGGGTACGGAGCACATAAGTGCTCCTGCACCAGCACAGCTGGGTCTGGCTGGCTCATATGTCACTGTCACAAAGATCCCTCCCATCTCCTGAGGGAAGGACAGGAACCTGTCTGGCACTGGTGGCATTCGTGTTCCCTCTCTGCTCCCCATCCAGCCTTTCTGGCCTTGTCTGCCCTGGCAGAGGTGTGTGTACCTGCTCTGGGACCTGCACAGGGTAACACCTGCTCAGGCTGTAGTTACCATGAGAAATCCCTTTCAGTGCAGGTGAGAGAGGGAGGAAAAGGGTCGAGCAAGGTGGAGGCTCTTTCCAGGCTTATCTCTGCGCAGTCCAGGGGGGACAGGGAGATTCTCCTGCTGTATCCTCCCATTCCTTGGTGCTCAGGATATCTGAAGACAAATGGATTAAATCTGGCATCTCTGAACTGTGGCTGTGTTTGCTGACTGCCACATCTCTCCTCGCTAGGGCGAAACTCGGGGTCATTCCTCTGCACGTTCCTGTGCCTGCTCTGCAGCCCTGCAGTTGCATGTCCAATCCAGCCTGGATTTGTCAGCATGGGGAGGGCACCAGATGAGCATTCCAGCCCTTGCTGTCCCTCCTGCAGTGACATTAACCATTCCCTGCATGCTGTGCCACACAGGGTCACTGCAGGGGTCACTTCCTGCTGTGATGGCTTTACTTTCCTCTTGCTCACCTGCTCTTTTTCCAGGTGTTGAGCCCCAGCTTGGAGCATGAGCAGATGACTAACTCTTATATTTCCAACCTCCTGCTACTGAATTTATTCACATTTTTATCACTCTGGTTCCTGAAATCCCTATTCCTCCTCCTGCTGCCTCTGATGAACAGCTCAGTGGGAGCAGCATCCAGGCAGGTCCTGGACAGAGCCTTCCCTTCTCACCCCACACAACATGGTACCCATGCCCTGACAAACCAGCTGCCTGAGTGCTGTGGCAGCTCACACAGCCTGAATTTCCAGTGAGCACAGATCCGCGTGCAGGCTGTGTGGCACTACAGCAGGGACAGTGGAGGCAGTAGGCACTTCCTGGGGAGTGGCACCATGGGCTCCCCCACTGTTCAGTCCCCAGGTTGAACCCCCAGGACCCTCTCTGAGCAGCACTGGGACAGGCAGGCTGGGCTACTCCTTCATCAAAATGTCCTTGGTTCAGCCTGGAGCTGGATGAAAAGCAACAGTCTGAGGTTTCCAGACCATTGGATGATACAGTCCTTGTGTCCCTCTCCAATATGCACAGAATTAGTAATTTAAGAAACCCCAAAGTGTACAGAATAAGTAGTTAAAGAATATATTGATTTGTGCAACGACTTGAGAGCTCACCCATGCAGAGGTTTCCCAGCCTGGCACATCCTGGATGGAGTGACAAGTGACAAGTTAGGATGTCACTGTGCCAGGCCAGGAAGAACTGTTCTGACTGAATGTTTTCCTCTCAAAGTTTGTTTTTTTCTTTTTAATGTTGAAAAACTAGCAAGTGAAAGAGAAATGATTCAGAACTTTATTTTCTGCTTAGCAAACCCTGGTATTGCTTCCAGTGCACAGGGAGAAAATACCCTCAGAACAGTATAGTCTTCAGCTGGAGGATCTGAAAGTTATGAATGAGAGAGATCTGACAATGGAGTAATTCCAACAGGCAAAAGTGCAGAATTTTAACAGTGCTTTGACAGTTTCCTGTGGTAAGCAGCTATAAGAAACAAACTCCCACTTGAAGCAGTGAATTCTGCAGCATTTAATAATGTTATAAATGCGTGACTGAAACACAGATACAGGCTTAGGGCAGGGAAATTAAAATCAGATTAATGGGTCTAAAGCAAGGGAACCAACCTGAAATCAAATCAGATTTGTTAATTTCCTGAACAGACTTGACAATTGACTTCTGTTGCTAAAAGTACTTTTATAAAGAGCAAGGGGAGTTTCTTTCTTTCTTTCTCTCTCTCTCTCTTTCTCTCTCTCTCTCTTCGCATTTGCCCACTGAAGCACCTTGCCCCCCTCCCCCCCCCCCCCCAGCATGGAGTCCATGGCAGGGGCAGGGTGGGCAGCAGCAGCCCTGGCCGTGTGTGCCCAGCACACGTCACCCCCATCAGCCCCTGGCTGAAATTCTGAACCAGAGACACTTCCTTGGGCCTCCTCCATCTCTTAGACATGGCAATCACAGCTCCCTGTGACAGTGAGCAAATCCTTTGTGTCAGGGTGAAAATTGAAATAGGATGATGGAAAAAAGGTAGGGAGTTCCAGGCCAGGAGGTCCCTGCTGGCTTACATTTTCCTGTGGCTCAACAAACCCCATGCGATGAGTTGCTCTTTGTTGGAACCTTTTTAAGTACTTTTTAAAGTGGAACCCCTGCTCTGTGAGAGCTGGTTCTAACAGAGCAGGAAACAGGATAAAGAAAAGAAAAAATTAACTGGTGCAGGGTGATGCCATATCCCCAGCCCAGGGCTGGGGAAGAGCAAGCTTGGTGACTGTGGCATCTAGGGAATGCTGTGACTGACCAGGGGCAGGGAAACATTTCCTTCCCATAAATACATCCAGGAGGGGGAGAGGCACATGCTTGGAATAATCATCAGGATGAGGGGCTGGGTAGGCGAAGAACTCCAAGAGGTGTGGGTGGATGCCCCCTGCTCTTGGGTTTCTTTGTGTGCTTCTTCTGCAGTCAGGTACTCAGCGTGGGATGGCAGCTCTTTGGACTCCAAAATCCCAGCGTCTGTGAAATCTGGACCCAGGAAACTTTCAACAACCAGGGAGATGGGATCAGAGCCGTACCACTAGGGACCACCTTGCCTCACAGGGGGCTGTGCTCTTCTCCCCTGGCTCACAGTCCCCCCTCCTCCTCAGGGCTCACTTCTGCCCGCAGCCTGACCCAGCTTGCCCCATGGCAGGTACGAACCAAACACAGGTGATGGAGTTTGTGCTCCTGGGCTTTTCCCACGGCCGGCTGTTCCTCTTTGCTCTTTTCCTGGCCATTTACCTGGCCACACTGCTGGGCAACTCTGCAATACTCTTCCTCGTGTCCCTGGATCCCCACCTCCACAACCCCATGTACTTCTTCCTTAGCCACCTGTCCTGCCTGGACCTTTGCTACTCATCAGTGACGGTGCCCAAGATCCTGGCGAACGCCCTGCGCCCACAGGCGACCATCTCCTATGGGGGGTGCCTGGCGCAGACGTTCCTGCTGATGTGGTGCGCGGGGGCCGAGTGCGCGCTGCTGGCCGTCATGGCCTACGACCGCTTCGCCGCCGTGTGCCGGCCCCTGCGCTACGGCCAGGCCCTGCGCCCCAGTGCCTGTGCCAGTGCCGCTGCCGGCTGCTGGCTCTGGGGGCTGCTGGACTCGGCCCTGCACACCCTCCTGGCGGCCCGGCTCTCCTTCTGCGGGGCTGCCCACCTCCAGCACATCTTCTGCGATGTGCCGCCGCTGCTGGGGGCCGCCTGCAGCGACACCCGCCCCAACGAGCTGGCCCTCCACATCTCCAGCATCTTTGTGGGACTCGGTCCCTTCCTGCTTGTTGTAATCTCCTACCTTTGCATCCTGGCCACCGTCCTTGGGATGCCACTGGCCACCAGCCGGCGCAAGGCCTTCTCCACCTGCTCTGCACACCTGATCGTGGTCACCCTGTACTTTGTGGCAGCCAACCTGAACTACAACCGGCCCAGCTCGGGCTACTCCCCAGCAGCTGACACAGTGGTCTCTGTGTTGTACTGCATCATCATCCCCATGCTGAACCCCCTCGTCTACAGCCTCCGCAACCAGGAGGTGTGGGGGGCCCTGCGGAAGGCTGTGCGGGTGAGTGCCATACCAGGCTCCCCAGGCAACAATGCCTGAGCAGTGCCAGGGCTGCCACAGGCTGCCAACACAGCAGTGTCAACAGTGCCAACACTGCAATGTTCATCCGTGGGATGTCTGTGACAGCACAGTGAGCTTGGGGCCCCCAACCCAAGCACATGGCACACTGCCATCACTCATCTCACCCACGGCACATCACTGTGAGCAGAACGGCAAAATAAACTCAGGAACAAGGCTACAGGTCCAGGATTCTGTTTTTATTTTCCGGATGTCACGTGCTGAGCTTGGCACAGGACGTGCTGCTGCTGTGCTACTGCCAGGGAACTCTGCAAAAGGCAAATTCATGTGGAGCCAGCACGTGCTGGCCCTGAGCATAGCCACAAGCTCTGCCCCAGGTCTTGAGTCAGGCCCTGTGCAGAGCAAGGGACTTTGCAAAACCTGGTCTGGGCAAGAGGGGCTGTCCCACCATCCACTGTCCCCATGTGCCTTGGCTTCAAATCTGATGTCTGCTGGGTTTCTCCAGGCTGCCAGGGAGGCTCTGCAGCACTCTGTACATAAGCAGAGCAGCTTGCACAGGCCACCCATGGCCTCAGTGCTCCACTGAGACACAGATGTCTCAGCACTGAGCTGAGAGCTGGTGGCACCGAACTCCTCACCAGAAATGCTTTGCTTTATGGCCAGAAAAATTTCCCTGTGCAGCTGTTGTGTGTGCTGTGGCTCTGGGTGACTGCCTGAGGACTAGCTGGGGGTCTGCAGCTGGGCCCAAGCTCAAATGATTCTGTGGCTCTGGGGGCAGTGGCCAAATCTGCAGGTGTGCACATGAGGCAGAGCAGTGTTCAGCACTGCAGCAGAGCCAGGAGCAGGGGCTCACTGGGGCGAGGGAGATGACACAGGCAGGTGACACCTGCAGTCACACAACCTACATCAGCTGGACCCAAACATGCTCACCTGTATCTCAGTTACCAAGAGATATCAAACAGTATCCAGTCTGTTCCCAAAGAAACCCAGTGCAGAATCAGAACTGGGACTAGGAGGCATACAACCTTGTTGGGAGCAGTTTGCCATTTCTCAGTGCACAACACATGCTGATTTTACTCTTCAGGGAAAGAAGTGTTTCTGTAACCCACCTGTTGTGTTGGGCTGTTGTTCATATCCAGACAGGCAGTGAGCCCCCAGCCATCCTTGCTATACACCCTTCTGGATTCTAAAAAGTCCTTGAAGCACCCTCAGTCCAGTGTCACTGGACACATCAGAGTCTGACCAGGGAACACCTTTCTGAGGAGCTCCTGGAAGGGGACAGCAGGAAACAGCAGAGACCATACAAAGAAAAAGACTGGGGAAGTTGCCTCAGAGAAACAAAAGACCCAAATCACTCCAAACAAAAACCCCAAAGCAAACCAACCAGAAACCCAAACAAGAAACCTCTGGAAAGATTACATTAAAATTGATAATTTTTAACCTGAACCCCAATGCACCTTTCCTATGACAAACAGACAGTGGTTGGGTGTTCCCAGATTCAAATGCTGAGCAGGAGTGCCACACTCCTGCCCAGGCAATACAGGCTTGGTCAACTGCAGGGTGGTCCAGAACTCACCTGAGAACCACACTGAACTCTAAAGCTTTAGTGTCACAGTGGGACCCCCTGCACACACTGCTGGCAGTGCAAGTGACTGGGGTGTGCTCCCACAGCCCCTCAGGTGTTCCTGCAGCCTCTCAGCCCCTCAGGTGTTCCTGCAGCCTCTCAGGTGTGCTCCCACAGCCTCTCAGGTGTTCCTGCAGCCTCTCAGGTATGCTCTCACAGCCTCTCAGTCCCACAGTCCCTCAGGTGCTGTTCTACTCAGCTGTCCCTGGTTTATTCCTGCTGTGATGGTACCTGCATCTCACAGAGGAACAATTCCCCACAGCTGAACATCCACCTAAGAAGTACTGTCTTGAGAGAGGGCTTTATTTTGCATTTCTGAAAACTGTTTTAAACACTAGCAATAAAATGTTTCCTCCTGTCCTGCTTCCCACCTGCCCAGCCTTTTGCTCACATCTGTGATGGAGAGTCAGGCTCTTCAGGACCCTCCAGCAGGCACAGGGGACACGAGTTGTCACAGAATCACTGGACACAGTTTGAGCCAAGCCAGAGCAGAAGCTGGGAGGGAGGGCACAGCCCTGGGGACAGACACACCTGTGCCCAAAAGGGTCACACAGACCACATTCATGTTTCTCTGGTCCATGCTGCAAACATGGCTCGTCCTAAAAATGGAAACCCTTCCTTGGAATAAACACAAATTTGGCTTTCCCAGCACTCTTTTCCCCAACCCCTGACTAGGATGAGATCCAGGGCCACAGCAACTGACAAAGGTCCCACAGCTCACATCCCTTCTGCCATGCCTGGACTAGATTTGGTATTTCTGCTCTGGGAATTGCCCTACTGGGAACAGCACACACTCCTGCAAGCTTGCTGGCTGACAGGTGGGGCAGCCTAGATAAAAGAGATCTTGTATTGCACTCATATGCTCTTACACCATCCCAACTTTCCCACCTGGAAGTGGATGGGAATCAAAATCCTCTTGGGCATAAGACAAAACATTCCCTCTGGCACTTCCAGTTTGCTCCTTGATATTTCTCTGAATGTGGATATATCAAGCTGAGCCAAATGAAGCTGATAACACAGGAAAGGCTGAAGCAGAGACAGGCTGCCATGATTTGACACTGGCCAAATGCCAGGCACCAACAAAAGTCACTCACTCACCCTCCCCTGCCACAGAGGAGGGAAAAAAAATTAAATGAAGGGTTCATGAGTTGAGATAAGGACTGTGAGAAAACACTTCACACCATGGTGTCACTACAGCCTGCAGAGGAGTCTCAGCTCTGGCACCTGGAGCACTTTCTGCTCTTCCTTCCCCGCTGACCTTGCTGTCTCCAGGTTGTTTCTCTCATATGGTCTCACATCCCCCTCTTCTCTGGCTAGGAAAAAATCAAACAAACTATGCCCACTTTGTTTTGATTTTCTTCTTAAATTCATGATTCACAGAGGCAAGAGGTGGAATGTGTCGGTCTTGCATGGCCTGGTTTTTGGTAGCAGGGGGGCACAGAGGTAGCTTCCGTGAGAAGCTGCTGGAAGCTTCCACCATGTCCAGCAGAGCCAACCTTTGTTGGCTCTGAAAATGGACATGCTGCTGGCCAAGGCTGGCCAATGAGAGATGATGGTAACACCTCTGTGATTTAAGATGGAAGTCAAAACAAAGTCAGGAGCAATTTCAATTCCAGACAGAGAAGAGGAGAAGGTGAGAACATGTGAGGGAGACAACCTGGAGACACCAATGTCAGTGGAGAAGTAGGGGCAGGAGCTGCTCCAGGGCCCAGAGCTGAGATTGCTCTGCAGCCATGGTGAGGCCATGATGAAGCAGCTGTGCCCCTGCAGCCTGTGGGGATCCCCAGGGGATGCAGAGATACACCCACAGCCCCTGGGGATCCATGGGGATGCAGAGATCCACCCACAGCCTGTGGGGATCCATGGGGATGCAGAGATCCACCCCCAGCCCATGGGGATCCAGAGATCCATGGGGGATGCAGAGATCCACCCACAGCCCATGGGGAGGTGCCCATGCCAGAGCAGAGGATGCCTGAAGGAGGCTGTGATCCAGTGGGAGACCCAGTGGAGAGAGAGTCCTGCTTCCAGGATGGAGCCTGGCCTTGGAGGACTGCACCCCGTGGAACAGTGACCCACACTGCAGCAGTTTTGGGAGGACTGCTGCTCATGAGAGTGGACCTGTGTCAAAGAAGTTCACAGAGAACTGGCTCCCATGGGAGGGACCTCACGGTCTCAGAGTGGAAAGACTCTTCTCCCAGAGAAGTGGAAGAAAATCTCAGTGATGAAATGATCAAAACTCCCATGACCTGTCTCCCTGCACTGTTGGTGGGAAGGAGGAAGGAGTTGGGGGGAAAAAAGATGTTTTAAGGGCTTAATTTATTTCTCATTATCCTCCTCTGACTCTGTTAGTAATGAATTCACTTTGTACCTCTAAGTCAAGCCTATTTTTCCCTTGGAGTGTTTTCTTCCTGTCCTCATCTCAAGTCACGAAGCCTTCATTAAATTTTTCTCTCCTCTGCCAAGCTGTGGCAGAGAAGGGTGAATGAGTGACTTTTGTGGGTGTCTGGCATTTGGCCAGTGTCAAACCACGACAGAGGCGAAAGCTGGGAGGAATCAGCTTGCGCTATGCTCATCTCACTGCAGAAGCTTCACATAATTTGCTGGGAAGAGGCCGACTCTGCCATGGCACTGTCCCCGCCACCAGCCTTCATCCACCATCTCAATGTGTGTGATTGTGTCATCAGGATCAAAAGAAATCTCATCATCTCCATCTGCAAAAATTGTCAAGAAAAGACAGTCACAATGCAAAGAGAACTCCAGAGAGAGCTGGTTCACATTCTTCCTCCCACCTTCCCCCAGGCAGGAGAAGACAGAACAAGTGCTCTGATAACCCCAAGAGTTTACCTCACCCAACCTTCATTCTACAGCACAGATAAAGCAGAGAAAGAGCAAGACGTCACAGATGAAAGATGAAGTTTCTCTGTTCCTGTCCTGCTTTGGGCCAGGACAAGGCTAATTTTTTGCAGTAGCTGGGAGGGGCTACATGGCCAAGACACTGAGGTTATTCTGTACCACCTCATGTCATTGCCAAGGTGGGGGAAAGGCACTCTTGATTCTGAGGAACACTGGGTTGAGAAAATGTGGTGGAGGGAGCCATCCAGTATTGTCTGTTTGTGGGTGTTTTTCCATGATAATAATTTCTTTTCTTACATCTTCGGTTATTAACATTGTTGCTGTGACTGTTTGCTTTCTAATTGCTGTTGTTTCCAAAATTGTTGTTATCTCAACCTGTAATCTTTGTCTTTTTGTGCCTCTAATTGGAGAGGAGAAGTGACGCATAGTTTTCTTTTTACTGGGAGTACTAAACTGGAGAATACCATTCCTACACCATGACATTTCCACGTCCAATCTCATTCTGCTTCCCAGGAGGAAGCAATTTAAACCACCAGTCCTTTCCCTGCTGGGGTGAACCCACGGCACAGGCCTGTGGGGTACAGCACTTTCCCCCAGCCCTGAGGGCAGACCCACCTCCTTGGTAATCATAGAGAGCCACTGCGCAGATCCCGGGGCTCTGCCTCTCAGCAGCACTCTCCGTGTTCCCTGCAGGACACAGGACACACAGATGAGACAGAGGCTGAAGCACCCACAGAGTCCTGGTCAGTGCCACCCTCCAGCCCAGCTCTGGGAAAGCACATCAACCCTGTCAGCAAGGAGAGGTGCACCACAGCCCAAAGCAGGGAGTGACTTCCCTCCCTTCCCTCAAGGAGACAGTTGGGTCCTGATCTTTCATGTTCCTCTCCCAAGAAAAAGGCTGGGAATAACTCCAACCTCTTCACTTGCCATCAATACCGGCTGTTACGGAAGCACCGACAGCAGCCCATGCAGTTTGCTCCTGTGCTTGGACAAAGGCTACCTGCCCTCCTCACACCACAGACTCCACCAGAGCAGGTCCCAGCACCACCAGCCATATGAGGAACAAGCTGAACCAGAGGCACCCCCAGGCACCAGGACAGCACTTGCCGGGAAACCGCAACAAGAGCATTGGTGCACATCCAGCTTCTCCCGGGCTTGTGGCAGCCTCCTGCCCAGACCCTGATCCAGCAGATTCTTGCCTCTGGTCCAGCATCCCATGCAGCACATCTGCACCTTAGAGCTGGGCAGGAGAGTGGGACACAACCAAGTCTCCATCACCAGAAGCTGCTATCCTGAGCACAGTAGACTTCAGGATAAAAATTCCCTCTGCAGTTTGTCCCATACATCCAGTGAAGTTAGTGGACAGGTACAAGCTTCTCAAGACATGAGCTCTTCCATCAGTACTCACCCAGGTGGGGGTGGCTCTGTCTGGGCTCCTGAGGAAGGATCACCTCATAGTCTTCACCTCCATCTCCTCCAAAGTCATAGGTGGCATCCAGCTTTTCCAGCGGGGCTGGCAGCTCCTCATAGTCAGCACCTCCACTGGTGCTGTCACAGTAGTCAGAGGGCTCTGGCAGCTCCTCATAGTCTCCACCAACATCCAAACTTACATTGTAGGTGGGCTGACCCTGGCCGGGGACCTTGCACAGCTCTGCACCCAGATCTGCTGGCCTTGGTGGCAAAGTGGGTGGTACTTCTTCATCCTCCCTTTTGGCCTCCTGCTGTGAGGTGGGAAAGTGACTGGAAAGTCACCTGCAAGGCACCCACAACAGGCAGCTCTCCCCTGACTCCCAGCACCTGGCAAAAGGCAGCCCCTTTACTGCTGCCAGGGCACAAATGGAACACCATCCCCTGCACACCAGGGAAACAGCTAACAGCTGCTCGGGCCGCTGAACCAGCAGCTGGGATTGCCCTGAAGACTCTCAGGACTCACTTGTCTGAGCTCTGCTCATACTTCAGCACAGCCCATGGTAGTGTCACTGCACTGACCCGCTCCCAGAGCTCATCCCGTGGGGTCAGGTGCTGCGCAGCCATGGCCCATCCCCAGCCCAGTGCTCCCCCTTATCCTTCCAAAGCCTCTCCCACCCTGTGGCTAAGCTCCACATCTTCCTGCAGGGCTGCACATAAAGCACAGCTCCTCTCGGGTGCAATCCCCTCTGCCTGCTCCCCCCTTCCCAGCTCTCCCAGGCTGGCTTGGTACCTGTTCTGCTGGTGACATATGCTGGTCCCCAGCAGCAGCCCTGGGGACCCCTGCCGGCATGGCTGGAGGGGCTGCCCCAGTCCCAGCGTGCTCCTTCTCTATGGGAGGAACTTCCTGCTGGAGAAAAGTCATCAGACTGCTCAGTCCCTTTGAACAATGGCTGTTCACATTCCCAACAGAGCAACTCAGAAAGGTCTCCTCCACCTGCAAACCTGCTGTGGGCCTGGGCACTCACAGGTTGGTGACAACAGTCAGGTAGCCTTGAAGAGGAGCAATGTGGGGGGGACAGCTCCACTGTTAACACCTCTGTCCTCTGAGTGCAGGAGCAGCACCAGGGGAAGGCAGGTGAACACAGGGGCTGGGGGCCATCTCCAGTTTGCTGGGATAGCAGTGCTGGGGAGCAGTAACCACACTGCTTGCCAGGCACCAGAGACAAAAGAAGCTGAGGCCAGAGCACAGGCTGAGTGCAGGTATGTCCTATGAGTGTTTGGTGTGCTGAAAAGGAAAATCCAGTGACAACTATGAAGCCATTCTGTGGCCATTCTTGGCAGATGCAGGGAAGCAGTTTAGGAGGAGGTTCCCCGCAAGAGACCAGACAGAAGGACATGGAGCTGCAAGACTCTGAAGATAAGTCTATCATGAGTTGTGGAGGACACGGCAAGACAGCCCTGGCTCACCTGCTGCTGAGCCAGCTGGTGCTCCCGGGCCTGCCGCCTGACCCGCTCCTCCTCTGCCTGCCTCCTGCTCTCCTCCTCTGCCGACTTGGCCAAGTGCTCAAACTGCGACCGCAGGCTGCTGGTGCCACTGGAGGCTCCTGTGAGGAGACAGCTGATGGACCCAGCCCTACATCTTCCTTCCACCACCCCAAGGATTCAGGAGATACCCAGACCTCTGTCTCTTCCTGAGAAACTGGCAGTCAGCCAACTTCTTCTGCCCTCCAGCACAGGTTAAACCCCTATCCCACCACAGCATACACCTGCCAGCCGGCTGCCACAGAGGGACTGTGAGACCCACAGCTTCCTAAGCTCAGGGCTAGTACTCAGGTCTCACCTGCCTCCAGGGGTCTTGTTTTCTCATAGGAGGAGGTGGGAGCTGCCATCTCATCAAAGCCAGCAGCACTCTGCAAGAGGAAGTGAAAGAACTGTTCAGCCCATTGGGCAATGCCAGTGCTGGCTTTTGGTACTGGTGATGGCAAGCTTTGCTCCCAGGTGTGTTTGTCCTCACCTGCACACCTGCCCTGGCCCAGGGGAGGCTGTTGGCTGCAGCCCTCCCTGTTGGCTGACACCTCCCTATCCTGGGGATGTGCCTGTTGACCCTCAGCCAAGGACACACGTGTCCCTGCCCAAGAGATAGCACTGAGAGCTGCAAAGGTCCTGTGGAGCCCAGCGGCAAGACTGAGCAGTGACACAGGACAGCAGGGCTGGGGACACTCCCTGTACCATGGCAAGGAGCTGGGGGGATGCCTGGCCATCTGCCTCTTCCCCAGGCCCAGGGACACTGTGCATCCACCCCAGCACTCCCTGTGGCATGAGGCCTGAAAGCAGCACCTGTGTGCAACACCAGCTTCAGGAGAGATGGAGAGAGGCTGAACTGAGAATAGGATTGGTGGGGAGGGTGCAGGAAAACTGAAGTGAGATAGAGACAGCTTAAGGGTTTATCTGCTTTCATGAGAAAACTATTTCATGCAAAAAGGAACGAGCAGTTAGGACTCACTTCTCAGCCTGACACTTTATAGCAGGTGATGCCTGCAGGTGTCACAACAGGCTGATGGCCGCCTGCAGCCATGGAGCCCAACATCAGCTCTGCTCTCCCTGCAGAAAACACACCTGAGCAGGTAAACCAGCCTGCAGGCTCAGAAACAGGTGTCCACAGGTAACAGCAGAAGCCTGGACATGCTGTGTGTATGACAGCATTTATATTTTGTGTGAGCCTTAGTCTGATACTGAACATCCAGAACTTTACAAAAGGGGAGTTCAGGCTGCCTGAGGGTCTGTTATGCTCTGCTCTGGTGCAGTGAATTCAGCATTTCTCCATTCCTGAGGACCAGGCAATCTGAAACTTAGTTACTTGCCCAAATAATCCTTATTTTTACCATGTTTGTTTATGCTTCAGTATTCTTAAAATGCACAAATTCACATTCACTTTGAGCTGAACAAGGACTGCTTATCTCCTCTCTGCATCCTGCCTCCCAAAAGACCCCCAAACCTTTTACCCAGTCCTCATCTGCTTTTGTATGTTGTTTTTGACCACGTCCAAGGTGTGCCCTTTGTCAGTGCACCCCCATTTGCTGTTGTTAAATTCAGAACTAGCTCTAATCTCTTCTGAGGGCAGGACAACATTCCCTCTCTGCTGCAGGCCCAGCCTCCCCACGAAGCATGGCCAGGACCATGCGGGTGGTTTCAGTGTGTCTGCAGCCTCCCCTACTCCCTCGAGCTCCTGAGGACAGTGACGCTGGTGCTGTACCAGGCACAGCCCTGTGCCCCAGCAAGGGAAGGAAGTTTCAGGGAAAGCACCCTCACTCCTCTTCCAAATTCCCCAAAGCCCCAGAATCTGCATCTTTTAGGCTATCACATCCATGCAGATCACACCCACTCGCAGGACTCCCTCTGGGGACCAAGCCTTCAGGGCAGCCTGCCAAGCACAGAACTGATCTCAGTGCCTCTCTCTGAGATGTGACTGTAGATGAGGCTTTGCCTGGTGTCAGCCCAAACAGAAAACCTCAACCAGCAACTTGGTGACCTCTTCTCATGTACAGCAGATTGATCTGTGCCAATCCCATCCCTGCTGGAGTTTGTCAAGGTGCAGGAAGATTTAGCACCCGAACAAACCATGAGGCACTCCCTGATAGGAGTGAAAAACCTGCAGAGGGTAACAACAGCAGAGAAGTGAGGAGTGAGAGAGTACCATGAGGAATCCTGCATTACAGTCTCCTCAGGCTGCATTCCTCTGCACCCTCTGGTAATTACGCTTGGCCAGTTCCTTCCATAGTTGTGCACAGGTTACTGGGATCTCACCTCCACTGGAAGAATCTCTTCTCTTTTAGCTGGGCAAAAAGCAGTGATTATGAGGGAGCAACTGCAGACTGCAGCAGTCTTACCTTATCCACTCTATCCTTCTGGACCCCATAACGGCCTCCAAACCCCTTGGCATAGTCTGTATGGAAAAAAAATGTTATTTTATAGTATTTTGTATTTTGTGTGCACCTCTGACTTCAGTATGCCGTGACCAGTGAAATGAGTTTGCATATGTTATCTCTAGTTAATTCCATATGTGATGAGACACAGATAAAGCTAAGTGCTCTGGACAGTAGCTTTTAGGACTAATCCCTCCCTCCCTCCCTCCAGCTGAGGGCACAGGTGTGCAGAGCTGTACCTGCCAGCCCGAGCCCAAGGCACCAGGGTGAGGCCAGTCACCCCACCTGAGTGGAGCACAGCCCTGTTCAGGGATGTCAAACATGCTGCACACAAGGCACCCCTGGGATCTGCTCTGTCTCGTTCCTCTCTGAGAGCTCGTGACTTCAGAGTGTGTCTCGTGTGCAAAGAGCAAATCTGGGTGGAATCGGGGCAGGGAGGCTACAATGAGCTCATGGTTACGAACGTCCCTCACGGAGAATGGGAGGGTCTACGAGTGCTGACTGGGGGACCTACATTGCATGTCCCCCACTGATCCAAGCTCCCACCCACTCTGCCTTTGTGCTTTGGGGTTCACTGTGTCTCAGCTGCTCTGCAAAGTGCTGGACATTCTGTTTCCAGCAGCTAGATCTCTTACTACAAACCACAAGCTCCAGATACAGGTTTGTGTCTGCTCCAAGGAAACTGTTACCACCCCTGGCAATATTGCCTGACCTCTTTGGGATGCGTGGGGCTGCACTTCTTCCTGATGGTCCCAGCCAAGGGCATTCTTGTCCTGACGATCCCTCTGGACCCCAAACTTCCCACCAAAGCCTACAGAATAGTCTTCAGCCACAAGGATCCAGATCAGGGCATGGAAGAGAACACACAAGGGAGGGAAGGAGACAAGTGGCAGCAGTGTGAGCTTTGGCTGTTGTCACAGGTTTTCCATGCCTGGGACTTAAGAGAAAGACATGGAACAAGGCCAGATTTCCCCACTGGTGTTGCAGCAACAGCCCTCCCTCCTCCCTGGGATATTTTACCTGCTATTAGCACCTGCCTGAGCTTCCCCTTCACCCTTCTTTTGGTGATATGCTGTCCAAGAGATCCCTATACCCACAGAAGTCTTCTGCTCCTCTTCCTTTAGCCTGAAATCTTTTTAGCAGCCATGCAATGTCTTTCCTCACCTGGCCCTTCCCAACAGCTCCTGGTAGCTCTTCCACCATTCTTGCAGCAGATTGCAAATGCCCTGCACTGTGCCCATAGTCCTAGTGGGCACAGTCCCCAGCTCCAGCCCTGACACTGCCTTCTCCCCCTCCCCAGCTGCCTCCCCCAGCTATCCCACCCCGTCCAGCACTCCCAGCCCCTCCAGCTCACCCAGCTCCCTCAGTTTTCCCCAGCTCACCTGGCTGCTGGGGCTCACCTTTCTGAGAGTCATGCTTCTCTGCCTGGCTCTTGTAGTCAAATCCCACAGCTGCTTTGTCCACCTTATCCCTTTCCACTCCGTAACGGCCACCAAAGCCCTTGGAGTAATCTGAGGTGGAGCATGGAGTCAAATGCTGCCCTCCGCATGGGGCTGGTGAGGAGAGGATAGGGAACAGGACTGGGGAAGGCCCCCAGGGAGAAGGGACAGCAGCAGAGATGATGGAAAACACCACAGAAAGTGAAGGGTTGGAGGGGACAGAGTGGATGGTATGGAGCACCACAGATGAGAGCCCACAGGAATGGGGGCACAAGGCAAACTGGGTCAGGGCACCAGGAGACACAGCAGGCCAGGAGGAAAGAAGAAAACAGACATGCCAAGACCAGTAGGAGCTGTCAACCATGAAGGCAAAGCCAAGCAGGACTTGGGCGCTGACAGCTGGGGCATCAGTTCCTCACCACCTCCAGAGCCAGGATTTCAGCCAGCCTCAGGAAAGGGCTGTGAGTAAGACACAGGCTTGGGAGTACAGGAATGACAAAAGGGCTTATGTTTGCTATAGTGGAATCTCAGCTTCCCCAAGGACACACCTGACCCTGGGGACTACCACCAAGGCTGAACCCCCCTTTCTGCGGACTTGCTCCCACTCTGCTCCCTGGCACAGTGGCCATTGTGCAAGAGCAAAGCACAGTTGCCTTGTACCTCTCCTTTTTCCATCTCCAAACCAGTGATCCATTAAAAACTTCTACCGTGTTCAGCTGTTTCACAGGACCACCTGGTTATTACTGGCTGATTCCTAAGACATTTCAGCCTCTATCCTAACTCCTGGCTGTACAGACTCCTCCTTTCAGACACCTGCCTGCTCAGTCTCTAAATCCTGCCCTCCAGGAGTAAATTGGAGCCACCTCTCCCTGTTCCCTCATGCTATTCTCACAGGTCTGCATTTCATGAGACTGAGCTGAGGCTTCTCCAGCAACTTCAGCTGTACCAATCCATGGAGGCTCTGATCTATAGAAATGTGTATAAGAACATTCTGTATTCCAGAATTAATCTCTGTTTCATAGAAGCTCAGTCACTTAATCTGTAAGTCCTAAAAATTCTTAAACTTATTGTGATTAAACTATTATCTACCTATGGGCCTGTTATGAAATGGCTCTTTAAGAGAGCTGTTTTCAGTAAACACAGATTTTATGACTGTTACCTTGGTGCTGGAGCTTCCACTATGGACACATTTTTATGAAAACCAATCCAAGCACTCTATTTCTGACATTTCCATTTCCTGAGAAATTTCTGTGGTTTCACACAGCCTAATAAATTCCTATGTCTACAAGAATATGTTAATGGAGCACAACTGCACATCATTCATTATTTTAAGATCAACCAAGAATGCCTCAAACAATTTTCCTTCTTTTATAGTTTCTTTTTAAATGAACCCGATTCAGTTTCTTGGTTGGTAACGCAGTATTCCACAGATTTACTGGAAACAGAAACAGACCATGCCTTCTCATCTTCTCTTGCGTGGCAAATATTTAAAATACCCTGAGTTGCAATTCTTGTACTGCTTGTTGAATTATCTGCAGAATTCTGCAGAACTCTGGATGCTTTGTAGGGTTTTGCTTTCATATCCATTGCTGTGCCTTTTCCTTACAGGGCTGCTTTTCCATCAATTGCTTCTCAAGTGCTACAGTGCTTAGGCTTCCTCTGGAGCAGTTCTAGGGAGGGCTTTGAGAGGAGAGGGAGCACCAGCCATTCATTGCGGGGTGGGGTATCTCCTCTGCTCAGCCAGAATGGGCTCTCCACCAAAGCAAAGCACAGAGACAAGCAGGAGGTGCAGGATGAGGGTGGTGACAGGTCAGTGGCACACAGGACCACAAGGGAGATGGACTGGGAGCAGGAATCTGAAACAAGAGACAGGAGACTGTGCCACAGCCAACAGCACAGGATATTGGGAGCAGAAGAGAAGCTGGGCAAAGGGTCAAGGGGCCACATATGCCCAAGGACTTGCCTTTCTGGGACGAGTGTTTCTCCACCTCGCCCTTGTATTCAAAGCCCAGTGCTGACTGGAACAAGAAGGGGAAGACTGTCAGTCATCCTGTGGGCCAAGATGGGTATCAGCCTCCCTCCCCTGGGGTCAGGCTGTCACTGGCTCCCTGTCTGGTGCTGCAGCACGCAGGGGCAAACACCACAGCCTCTGGAGAAACAGTGTTCTGTCTGGGTGGGACAGGCCCACCACAGCAACGCACACCAGCTGCCCCACGGCTGCCCTACACTGTGGGGCACTGCCCTGCACACAGCTGAGCTGTGCTTAAGTGAGACCAGGGCACAGGGCACACCCTGCATGCCCTGAGCTTTGACAACAGCCCCAGGCTGGCACGTGGCAGTGCTCCAGGGACAGCATGGGCCACAGGTACGGATTTCAGCTGCACTGCCCAACACACCTTGTCAGCTCGGTCTCGCTGGACTCCAAACTTGCCACCAAACCCCTGGGCTGCATCTGTCTGCGAGGAGTGCTTCCCAACATCAGCAACGTACTCGTGTCCTACAGCGCACTGAGAGGAGAGACAGTGTGACATGAGCATCCATGGTGGACAGGCAGAGGTACCAGCTGCTCCCAAACGCTGCTGACATGCTCGTAGCCACAGGTAACAGGTCCAAGCTAGCTGTGCCGATGGTGCCCAGGCTCTCCACGTGGCCTTTGCCAGCAGCAGCTCTGCTCAGAGGCCTGGGAGGAGCCTCGAGGGCTGCCATCTCACAAACATCCCCACTACCAGCTCCTTCAGCAAAGTGTGGGATGCCAAATGCCAGCTGCTCTCAAGTGCTGGTGGAGTTGCATGGTAGAAAATGACAGGGTAGACAAGAGAAAGTGCAGACAGGCACACAGAGCCAAGAACTCTAGGCAGAGCTCTGGCACCCGTTTCTCTCTTCTGCATCTGACAGTGAGGGCCAGGCCAGGACCCTGCTCTCCCTGCCGGAGGTGCTCTGGCCAGGAACTACAGACACTCTATGCCAAAATGGAACAGCTGTGCTCAGACTCTGCTGGACTACAGTGAGGGTGCTTTTGTTGAGCAACTTCTTAGCCTTTGTCTGGTTTCAGCAGGATGCTCCAAGTGTTCAGCTTCTGCCCCTTCTGCTGAGGAGTGTGTGCAGTTCCTGACTACAACAGCTCTGGCAGGGAGAGCAGGGAATTTCTGAGGACAGTCTTTCTCACCCTGCCATCCTGGTATTGTTCAATCCCACAGTGACCACATCTATGGAGCTCTACTTCAATCTAATCATCTCACTTCTGAGAAAGAAGCATTAAATGCTGAAAGGTGCAGGAGGAGCAGTGATAATGATTATCACAAACCATAGACCAGATCTGATGTCTAGGGCTTTATCTTGGGGAGATATGAGCTCTGTATTGCAGAATATGAGGAGGGAATTACTACACATTAGTTCTGCAAACACAAGTAAGGAGGCATCAGATTTAATTATTATGCAGCAGGCTTGAACAGCCCCAGAAAGTCTTTCAGAGCTAAAGGGAGCATTGCAAAGAAGTTGTAGAGAAGAGTTACACAAATGAATTCAAACAGATCCTGGAGACAGAGTATGTGCTAGCTGGACATGTGTGAATCTGTGCAGCCATGCAAATTCTCCACACTCTCCCTTCAGAATCAGGCCAGAAAACAGAGATACTCACTCCTTTATGAAAAAAACACTTTTCCACTGAGGCTCAGGGAAGCTTCCCACAGCTGTTACCTTATCCATTCGGTCTCGTTCTGTTCCAAATTTGCCCCCATAGCCATAGGATGCCTTAGGGCCAGTCTCCAGCTCCTTCTTCTTGATGACCTCATGTTCCTCTGATACCTTGTTCCTCAGCTGATGGATGCTGGAGACAGAGACAGGGCAGGTGGGTTGGTATTTTGCAGAGCCATGCAGCTGTGCCCTGCACCAGCCAAAGCCCAGCAGGACGCACAGGCAGCACCAAGTGCTGGGCTCCCCTGGGTGCCAGCCACACCCGCAGTCACTGTGCCTGAGGGCACCTGGGGGTCTGGCAAGGGACCAGTGGGCTCAGGGGGACATCCAGCCCCTCTCTGGCAGCCATCCTCAGGGCTACACCCCGACCTTCTCGGGACCCCACACCTCCCTTTTTCCTGGAGCTGCGCTGGCCGTCCCGAGGGAGCCGTGCCGCGGGTCAGCCCCGGGCAGGGAAGGAGCTGGCAGCCTTTGCACCGGGGCAGCCCCGTGTGCAGGTGTTCGGCCACCAAGACCCCACGGCTGCGGGGCGGGACCTGGACAGGAGCCGCTGAAGGGGGCCCGCGGAGGCTCCCGGCCCGCCGTGGAGCGGCCCGGCTGTGCCCGCGGTACCGCCGCGCTCTCCGCCGCGGGGCCGGGCCCGTTCTGTCCCCGGCACGGCCCGTTCTGTCCCGGGCAGGGCCCGTTCCGTGCAGGGCACGGCCCATTCTGGCCCCGGCACGGCCCGTTCTGTGCCCGGCACGGCACGTTCTGTCCCGGGCACGGCCCGTTCTGTGCTCGGCACGGCACGTTCTGTCCCGGGCAGGGCCGCTCCCTCACGCCCCGGTCCCGGTCCCGCCACACTCACTCGATGTGCCCGGCGTGGCCAGAGCCCTCGATGGTTTTGGCTCCCCAGCGCTGCTCCCGCTCGGAGATGTCGTTCTGCGGACGAAGCGCGGCCGTCAGCCCCGGCCCGCCCGGGGCTCGCTGCGCTCCGTCGGACCAGGCACGGCCCAGGAGTCCCACACCCCATCGCCGCCGGGCAGGGCTGGGGTCTCTGACCCACTCTGCAGAGCCACGGTGACACCCGGCATGTGCGGAATTCGCTGTTAGGGAAAACACTCGAGAAACTGCAGTGACCTCAGCCCTTGGGCCTGGCCATCACAGCCTTGTGTAGCTTTGTGGAAGCTCTGAACATATATTCGATAAAGTGAAGCATCAATAAAGTATTTCCTAATATACAATAAGGGTGAAAATATGTATATATTAAATAGAATTTAAAAGTTAATACAAAGTCTTATTGTGTTCATGCTTAGTTTGAATGCTTCCACAAACAGAAGAAATAAAGTGAGCAAAAAAAATTGACAATGTAGATTTACCCTAAAACATTAATAACTTGAAACCATGAGAAAGGAATTTGATTTTCTGCACCAAACTAGAATATCTTTCTTAGGCAAGACTGCACTTCACAAGCACAGGACTCTTGTCCAACAGGAGAGGCTTATGAGGAAAGTAATAGAGAACCAAATGGAAAGTGAAAATCGTGACCCTGTATGAATGCAGAGGGTTCCCCAGGCTGAACTGTTCTGCTCTCTCACCAGCTCAACTCAGAGTTGAACTAGATAGAAAACAAGAGTTTAAGAGGCACAGAGCTACACCTGCACAAGTTGACTGTAAACAGAGTAGGATTTTTCATCTGGAAAAAAGATAAATTAGGGAAATCCTCCATCATGTACAGTTACAAACAGTGTGGGACAGAGAAAATTTGTTATACATATGTTACATATGTAAAATTTGTAACATATGTTGTGGAGAGGACAAGGGAGTTACCCTTGTAACAAGGGACTTTCTTAAATGAGCAGGTTTATGAAACCTGCCTGCATATTCTGTACTCCTTAATTGCCATTACTTGTGGTCAGACATGGGGGATGGAATGATGTGGGAAGTTCTGGAGACGAAACCTGGAGATGTGTCAGAAGTGGCTCAGACAAGTGACCTGACTGTGCCTGAGAGGGGCTGATGGCACTCGGTTGATCCTGCCCTGCCAGCTGTGCTGCAGCCCTGCCGAGACCCAAGCCCTGCCCCAGCAGCAAGAGCTCAGGGCCAGGAGCTCTTACACACCACCAGTATGAGAGTCTCCACAGCAGACACTCACCACGAAATCGGGGTCCGTGTCCCAGTCGTCTCCCTGAGCCTCCACTTTCACTGACACATTGTGTCCCACAACCGCTTTCCACATCTGCACAAGGACATAGTGTCACCCAGGGTGGCCACACATGGCCACAGCTGGCTCACACCCAGTCAGAGCAAAACCTGGGCTGGAAGGGGCCCCTACAGGCCGCCAGTCCTCACACATCTGTCCCATACATAGCACAAGGCACCTCCAAGATAGCTGTTCCTGAGCCCCAGCACGTCTTACAGCAAAACACACAGGGAGTGTAGGTGTAAACCATGGCCTTCATGCACCCTGACTCTGCAGTAGGAACACACACATTATAATATAAATGAATGCTGGCATCCAATTACCAAATTCTGCTTTGCCAGCACACGTTAATTTTCTGTGCTGTGGGAGGCTGTTCCCGGAGTTATCCCTGCTATTAGCTCAGTTGCATGCATCATGGTGTGCTCCAACACTGTGCTGCTGGAACTGAGGTGCACTCTTCAAGCCTCTTGGCTGCTTTTCAACCTTTTAATCCCTGCCCATAGCCTAGAGAAAGGTCAGATCAAGGCTGGACCATGGTGTGTCAGAGCTGGTGCTGTGTGGAGCTCATGTCTGTCACATGGAGAAAATGGGAAATGGGCTAAAAGCACTGGAGATGTAGGGCTAAACTGGCTGAGGCTGTGGTGGAACTGCTCCTGCAGGCCTGGAGGAAGTGGTGGGCCCAGGAAGAGGAAGTTAAAAGTAACATGAAATCTAAAACTGCTGCATTTCATTTTCAAGGTGACCATGAAAAAAACACAATGAAAAAGCCCCCTCAAAACAACTGAGTTTTCCCAAAATGAGAGACAGAGAGAAAATACTAGTTTGCTGCCTCTACACCCCAGAACAATCACCCTCATCAGAGCCCCATCCCTTTCTATCCCATCCCTTTTTCTGCCTGCAGTATTGAGAAACTGCAAGTTCTCTGTGTTGCCCAAAGCAGCTTTTTCGTGGGGCAGAGAGAAAGATGGAAGAGAACGTGCAGGAAAGACTGAGCTGAGCCCTGTTCTCCATCACACCAAACTGACCAAATGGGCAGGAAGGGAGACAGCTCCTGTGTGCTGGATCTTCAGTTAACAGCAGCTTTTACCACGTGCTGCTCAGCTGTGTAACCCCTCACTCCCATGGCTGTGTGGAAGCCTCAGACAGCCCTGAGCCCTTGGGGCAGTTGCCCTCTGTCAAAGCAAAATGTTTATGCTGAATCACTAAAAATTCTCTGTTTATGCTAAGTAATTAACTGTCCCACATCAAAAGCTGCTTAAGTGTATAACCTTCTGGTTTAATGCAGTGCACTGCTCAGTTTCAAGTTGTCCTTTCCAGAGAACCAGCACTGTAAGATCAGGGAGCGAAGAGAACAGAAACTAAATAAGCACAGCAATGATGATTCTTTCTTTTGTTGAACAAAGGCCAGGTAGTCAGCTAAGAGAGAGAAGATGAAGGGCTAAGGCAGATACACAGTGAAAACCTGGTTTCAGGCCTTCTCCGGGTGCCTCAGGACCACAGCCAGTCTGTGACATTGCCCACTGACAGCAATCTGGTGCCAAATTAGATACAGTTAATTGCAATTAGAAGGGGATGTAGAAAGGCTCATGTGGACAACACACACCCTTTTAGCACCTTTCTTCTCCTTTTCTGCTCTCTCATTTATTGGCATCTCTCATGCCAAAGATTTTTAAAAACTTTGTTGCTCATTTCTATAAAGCATAAACCAGCAATAATAACCAGCTAGCACAGGGGTGCTTGCCATCAGGGCAGCTGATTTGAGCTCAAATAAGATGGTTGAATAACCTTTGAACCAGCAGTTTTAAATACTGCTGTAAATGGTTCTTGACCACCCATTCTCCAAAGCCACCTGCCATGCACTGTGGGAGCCATGACAAACCATAGGCTGTAATCGCATCACGAGGCTCTGGACACTGTCCATATGAGAAATATCAGCTAGGGTTGCATCTCAACCCTTTTTTGTCCCATTTTCCCCTGGGAAAACATCCACTACAGCACAAATACAGGGCTACCACACAGCACAGTCATGCTGGTAGATTTGGAAATGTGGTTCTTTAGAGCCTTAAACACAAGAGCCACAATGATGACAGGACAATAGCCTAAGAAGCAAATGTCGAGCATTGTCCCTTAAATATGCTTGTTCAGGAAAGAGTTCTCTTTGCCCACCAAAAACTACACTTTTTTTTGTAGTAATTTCTCACTTTCCCCTCCTAAAACCCCCTCAAGTTTTCTTACCTTTAAAGGCTCACCAGTTTCTGCTGGCAAACTTGCTGCTTTTTGCTCAGGCACCTGCTGCCAGTGACAGCTTTGGGCCTGTGTCTGCTCTAAGTTCCTGTTTTAACTTCAGCTCTTTTCACTTCCTGCATCCCAGCCCCCAGCTCTGCTGAAGTCGTGGTTGCCAGAGCTGGCCCCAGTGCTGCAGTTCCCCTGCAGGCTGCCTCTGCCCTGAGACACCGATGCAGTGCAGACACAGAGTTCCCCCATCAGCACAATGGACACCATCAGGTCCCAGCACACCTTGTGTTTTAAAGAAGACTCTCACATGGGTATAAAAACAAAAATTCTGATGGAGGCACAAATCCTGGAGCCAGGTCTTGAGCATGCCTTTTACTTTCAGTCTCTCTCCCCATTACTTGAAGGATTGATGAGAACTCTGTGCTTCTGAAACTTTTCCCATTCTGCCCAGGGCCCTGAAAAATCCTTTGGTCAAACTTGGGCTTCTTGTTGCAGCATCATCAGTACCCCCATGAAAGAACCAGAGCAGGCACAGTCCAAAGGCTGCACTGAACTTAAGTCAGTCGTCCAGTGACATTGTGTCTTGGGCTCATGGGAGGCAGCAAACACTCTTGAAAAGAGTCTAGCACATGGGTGCTTTCAGTATGCTCAGGAGCGACTTACCTGTGATTGCACCCTCTGTTGTTTCTCCTCAGCACTGGCCTTAACACAGCTCTCATTATCAGGGGCGGGTTGATCTGCCCTCGGTGAGGGCACCTGTGCAGGTTCCTTGCACATCAGGAGCTTTGTCTGCCATTCCCAGATCCTCACACCTGTCCTGTAAAGGGAGCTGAGAGGATCAGGAGGGTTCCCCTGAGAGCTCCATGCAGTAACTTGTATCCTCTCCTCTCTAGGCCTAATGTTGCCTTCCTCCTGGCACATAACAAGACCCCAGTGGTGGTGCTGAATTGGCATGAGTGTCCGAGATGACAGGGCACAGCTTCGTTGGCTGACTTTCCTTCTCAGCCTTTATTGAAGATAAATCAAAAATCAAGGCAGGACAGCTCCACTGGAGAAGAAACAAAATGTTGAAATGTTTGAGATGGGAACCATCAGCTGAAAGGCCCCATTTTTCATCAGGTCAAACCACAAAGCTGTTCAGAGTATGCTTAGCAGACCAGGAGATCCTTCTGAGGTTTTATTCCTGTATTTAAGCTATACCTGTTTCATCTGTAGGTATAAAACATGTATCTGAGGCATCAGAATCATGACTTTCTTCAGTTCAGGAAAAAAAATGCATGGGCTTTAAGGAAACATACTTTGCTTATAACCCTTGTTTCTGTTAAAAAACAGTGAAACATTATCTACAGCCTTACAACACCCCAACGCTGGCTTTTGTTCCAACAGTGGTGAGGGACTTTAGTAGTGACTATGAAAAAGTGTACCTGGTTTTGGCTACAGAAAGTTGGGACAGTTGACCTGTCCCATCTGAATGACCAGCATGTTCTAGCTCACAGTTGCCAACTTCTGTATCTGTCCTGGTGTTACACAACTCTAACAAGGTGCAGTGTTCAGGCAAATGTGGAAAAACAAACTCAAGTAGGTATTGTTTTACTGGAATTGCTTTCATGATGCATGCGATGGTCTGGGTTGGAAAGGATCTTAAAATCATTAGTTCCACACACCCCTGACATGAGGCATTGCCTATTCAAGTGCTATTTCCTTATCCTGTCAGCTGAAAAAGGCTGAGCAAGAGGTGAGATAGGGAAAGAAGGTCATCACCTAGGCATTCACATTGTATAAAGAAACAGCTTCTGCAACCATCCCACAAGGCACTGTACACAAAGGAGACCTGCAGTCCCACCGTGTCCTACACAAGGTGTGCTGATACAGCAGCACTACACTCTCCACTTGCACGGATACATGGCAATGTTACACAAACTCCATCTGAAAAATAAACTTTATTATACATACAGGAGCTCATACCCCAGGAAGCTATAGACAAACTATTTGGTCACTAAATTTGACATAGAGGAAGTTCACACTGATAATCATGGACAGTCCACAAGAGGGTATCTAGTGCCAGTGCTCTGGACCTGCCAGAGATCCAGCTGGTTTAGCTACCAGTGAAATCAATCTACCCTCAAACAGGCTTTCTGCACTGGCTACATGAGCTTAGTTTACCAGCAATATCAAAAGAACTACCTCTTTCCCATGGGAAAAATGTGATTGTTAATGCTCTATTAAGAGGCAGATAGGATTCTCCTGGCCAGTACTCTGAATGAAACGACCACTCAGGATCTGACAGTGAACGCAACTGAACTTCCTTTGCATTCAACATTCTCCTTTTGGAAGAGGACAGTCTCAAATTCAGGAGGTTTTTAGAAAATATATGGAAATATATCCATATTTCCATATATCATAAAAGATTCAGTTCATTTCCATCATTTGATTGGGTCCAAACATGCCCAAACTCCAGTACCAGCTTTCTACACCAGAGGGATCTAAAATCAGAAGGTTTTAGAACTCTGGCTCCTTCCTCAGCACAAGGGAGAGAGTTTATTTCTGGAGTTTCTGCCTTTGCTTTGGGCCCACACAGCACATTATGGACCCCTTCAACACAGCCTGTATGTCTCATGATGAGTATTTAGTGGATGAGAAGGCAAGAACAGGGCTGCTCTACTAGAGGTAAGGCAGCACCTTCCATCATAAGAGGTGCATAAATGCTATAAATAGGAGGATTTTTAACTTACGAGTTAAAAGGTTTCATATTTCCTATTCCTTTTAAATAACTAAATTACTGGCATTATTTTACAGGCTTGTCAGGGCAGACATATGAATGATTTTAAATGGAATGCTCACCAGGGCTAGATATACTAATTTTGGCCCTTCTTCAACAGGAGATGCAACTGAGCGGGAAACATGGTTTTAAAATTCACATTCCTTAAAGTGCCCATAACTTCCTTAGGATATGCATTTCAGACAGCTCTGAACGATGGAACAATCTAAGGGGTGGAAGGAAGAAAGGGAAGACAATTCTTTCACATCTAGCTACAGTATTCCCCCAGCCCCACTCATGGATTCAGCCTCAGAGGGGGAAGATTGTGCAGTTTTAGAAGTGCTGAAGTACTGCAGCAACTCAAGAGTATTTTTCTTATTCCTACTGCAGCACTATTCTGTGTAAATTGAGTGGTACTGCTTCCAGGTACAGGAACAGATGCTGTCCTTGAGGCTTGCAGCACAACTGTGGCTCAGAAAATGAACCACTCATGTAGAAACACTGAGGGAAGGGCAGATCTCCTGGGAGCAGTTCCCCAGCACCAGCAGTGACAGCAGGTGCTGGGTGCAGCTGCTGCTTCAGGGCTGGTATGGGAAAGGCTGCAGCTGGGGCAAGTGCTGCCCTTCTGTGAGGGCGTGCAGGCCCTCAGCATGCACAGGGCTGAGGCTGGAGGAAAAACCGTCACTCCTGCTCACAGGTGGCCTGTGAAGCACAGGAAGAGCAGGACATGGAGAGCAAGCAGATATGTGGCCACTAGCAGGGGCAAGTGGGCCCGGGAGCGGAAGAGAGAGCGTAACAGGCGTCGCAGTCCAGGAGTACTCCGGGTCTGGAAGAGTAAAGAGAGAGCAGTCACTAGAAGGAATGGCTGTGGCCCCAGCTGCCTTCATCCAGAGCTCTCCAGAACATGGAGATAAGTTTGTTTAAGTTAATGAGCATAAACTTTCCCCAACTTGCTTTGCTGTCAGATGCTAACACTAGGGCAATTCTCATGAAATGTTCCCCTTCCCCTGCTCTCTGCAGGTTGTCCATGAACCAGCCCCACCCAATTTTGTTTCCAGCGTGGTGAGAGCAGGAAAACTACAATTCCCAACTGATTTATGTGTCTCTGCAGAGGAACTTAAGTGTTGTAGGTTCACAGTTTCTTGAATCAGCTGGGGCTCACATAATTGACAGCTGTGAATGTTAAATTCTTACTCTGCTGGAATTATTATCCATGGAGTCGATCAGTAAGGACTGCTCATGACCTGGAGTCATATCAATGCTGGCATTTAAGGAAGATGACCACTCACTTGACTGCAACCTGCCACAACAAATATGAAATTAAATTCAGGTTTTTATTATGATGTTCCAAATCACCACTGTAATCAAGCTTAGGAAAAGGTATTTCTCAAAAAAGGAATCAATCCCTGCAAGCAAGTCCTGGTTCCATTTGAACAGGTGCTATGCCTCCTGAGCTCACACTGAGCAAAAGAATGGGGTGGCCTAGCTAGCAGGAGTCCTTCCTTTCAAGTGAAATTTTATAGAGTGACTTGAAAGAAGCCAGGGCAGATGACACACCTGTATGCTTTATATTCTATGAAATTATTTTGGAAGCCAGCTCTGGCTGCAATAGTGCTGGTTTTTCCTATTTTCTAGTGACAGAGGCAGCAGTCACATCCTGGGGCTATAGGTCATTAGTGAGATCAACTGCAGGAGGCTTTTATAGACGTTAATGCCAGAAGGAGCTACAGTTGTCCAAACCTTGTAGCTATTACCAGGGAACCTCATCCAGAATTCTTCTATACAGACCATTACTTTTTAGCTAAATCAGCAAGTGTGTCAGAAGAAAGGCATTGTTTTCACGCAAAGGACTCTACTAGTCCATAACTCCAGTTATTTGAACTACCAGGAAATGCACAGCACTTGTGCCTACAATCAGGTCATGTGCGAAAACCCCCTCCCATAGTCAATGAGGAGAATCAAGCATTTTGAACCTGCTGTTCACTGCACCCTAATACCAACATTAGTCCAGATCAGCTGCCTTTGCTCTGCTGACTCTCAGGGCACGGGGCAGGACAGGGGGGCTAGGTTGAAGCTAAGCCTGGGAAAGGTGGATGAAAGTCCTTTCTCCTAAGTGTTTCATTGTTTCTCAATAACCAAATTAATGAAAACTTGATGTTAATTGGCAATACATTAAAAATGAGTGACATTCTTCAAGTCAAAACTTCAGGCATGCTTCAGGCATGACAGACAGGTGCTTACTGAACAGACTAATCCCCTGGAAGCATGAGAACTCCTCTTCAGCCTGCACGCAATTCTCAGTCTCCAAATTATATTTTCCAGTAGTTAATTTAACAAATCGAGAAAGTTGGTATCTAATTTCTAGACAGAGCTTGTCTTAATGTCTAATAATTTGTCTCATCCTATCTACCTACAATTGAAGGAACAGTTGCCCAGAGAGGTTGTGAAGTCTTCCTCTTTGGAGACACTCAATAGCCATCTGGACATGGTCCTGGGCAACTGGGTCTAGACTGAGCAGGGGGCTGGGCCAGATGGTCTTTGGAGGACCCTCAACCTCAACCCCTTTGGACCATCAACCTCAACCTTTCTGTGGTTCTGTGACAGACATGGTAGTTGTCTCTGTGCCCCGTGCCACTTGACAGAAGGATGTGATGAAGTGCGCATGAAAAACAGAGCTAGAACCAGCACACTTCTGTGGTGATAGTGTGTGTTTGCTCAAGCTGCCTCACCTCCTAATCTGATCCTGTGCTGCAAAAAGCGCCTCCTCTGCAGCAAGACGACGGTCCCGTTCTTCCTCCAGCTGCTCCTCCAAATACTTCATATCCTGCTTTGTGCTGCTATGTAAATGTTCTGTTTCAGACAACCCGTCAGAAAATAACCAAGCATATGCCAAAAAAAGCCCAAATCATGGACCACTGTGTTTCTATTCTATTCACTAATGCAGTGTGTGAACAGACTCAAATTACCTCCCAGCTCACACAGGAGACTTAGTCATCTTTATTATATATAAACTATTTGGAAAACATGAGAGAAGATGAATCTCTTGAAGCTTCTGTCTCACATCAGGAAGGAGTTCCTTGCCTCTGTCACCATGGCTCCACCTTCTGAAAATTATTTTGAAAGGGTTTGAGGAATCATGTGCTAGATCTTAGTTTCAGAAGGTTACAAGGAATCCTGTGCTATGTCTCAATTCCAGACACACTCTCAGGCTACAGCCTTGAGACCAGGAACACTGATGTACTTCAGCAGCTACGGAGGATGCAGCCTACCAGATCCAAGATGCTGGTTTGGCTGGCATTGTGTTTTTTTCAAGCTCTAATCCAAAGAGATAACTACTGACAGCTAATAAATGCATACGACAGTTCCTCCAAGTCCACAAGATCTTAGTGTGGGACTGAGCTTTCCCAACACACTGGCGGCAGAGTATAAACATCAGGCTCATCACTAGCCTCAAGGCCTCCATCAGGACCAACATCCCAACCCCTGTTTTCTCACACTTTCTTTACCTCAGCTGCAGCTCCTGCAGTTCAGGTGTGTAAGTGCCTCTCTGCACCTCATTCTTTTCTTGGGGTGCTCCTGGAGCAGCGTCTGTTGCAAACAGCTCCTGAAAGAACACAGGAACATACTGCAAACTGCAGTGAATGGAGATGACATACATCCACTACAATGCTGGACAGTTTGCAGAGCCACTTGAAATGAGCTTTTCCCTGCTATGTAGCAAGCCTAGCCCCCTTACCATGCTCTTGTCTGCCGCCTGCAGCTCTTGGAGCTGCCTCTCGAGTGTGAGGCAGCGGCTCAGGACCTCGCTGTAGTGCTGATGGCTCTCACAGGTGCTCCTACTGCTCCCTCGGAGCTGAAGGGAGAGGGCATTTTTCTCCTCAAAGACTTGCGATAGCTGAGAAGAGAACACAACCGGCAAGCAAATAAGTTGATTTTGTGAAAGCAAAATTGTTCTCTGTCTTGCTGAAGGTAAGAATTCTCTTGAGAACATGTAACTGCCACACTGCCCATCGCTAATATCAAAAGACCAGTGACAATCTCCAAGAGTAGCTTGTGTCAAAGGTTTCTGCAACAGGAGTCTCAAAACATCAAAGAGATGTACAGAATACTACATGTCCAAAACAAGATTTCTAAAGTGCTGATATTGACCGAAACCTAACAAAAATATCATCGGTAAATTATTATTTTATATTCTCACTTTGTCCTTGAACACAGCTCTCTTTCTGAAGATTGATAAGTTCTGGGTCTTCCATTTCAGTGTGGGAATTGACTGATTGTGATTCTGCACTGAAATGCAGGAAGTGTTTCAAGATGGCAGGCAGAAGTGAAGATGACAAGCTTGCCTTCCCAAGAACAGCTGTCCCACTCATGGCTTCTCTCTGCACTGCTCTGGCTCTCACAGCTGCTGAGGGAGAGAAGTGTGGGACATGGAGGATGGGTTCTGCTGCTGTGCCAGCCCCGTTCAACAGCAGCGAATCTATCACCGTGATTCTAACACTGCTTTTCTGAGAGATGTACTTCTGATTTTGTGTTACTTCATTGAATGCCTGCAAGGACAGATTAATTCCTGTTTCCTGAGCCCTATTCCAGCCAAACCCTCCCCACATTCCTTGTCCCTGATTGCAAGCAAATATAAGACATGTATCAGTACCTTGCTGTTTAACTGCTGAATTCTGAGCTCTTTCTGATGCAGTTCTTTCAGACTGTCATTTAGCTGGGCCTGGAGGTGTTTCATCTCTGCTTCTAGGCTTGAAAAGTCATCTTTCAGGACTTCTGGAGAAATCTGCCAAGCAAAGAACAATGAAAAATATACTGCATGTGTGACAACTTGCTCTTGTGTTTCTCCTCTCTTTTCAGTATTCCATGGTCAAATCTAACATTATTTCTAGACCTGGAACTTGATGTGCTCAGAGAAAAGAGAAAATGGGGAATAAACAGAAATATCCTAAAAGCCATCTGAAAATACAAACAGTCAGGAAAGATCAGCGGACTTGCACATATGATGGGTCCTACTCAAAAGTTGTCTTAAAGCTGTATGCAACACAGGAAGGAAAAAAAAAGGCATATGAATGAGAAAAGAAAAAACAAACAAAACCTAAAGCAATGTTCACACTACTCTAATCAACAAAGACCAGAGGACCAGCACTGAAGAATCCTCCTGGAAAGCATCACATGAACATTGTTCAAGCTTTTTCTTTGCCTATATGCATGGGCGTATCAAGGGGATAATGGAGATTTGCTACCCCATCCACTGACAAAAACCACTGGGACATTGCAGACATGGCTGGGAGAATTCTGTCTTGGCTCTGGTGCACTGCACTGTGCATGCAGCCTTCCCTGGGCAAGCAAAATACCAAACACATTCCACTCCACTTTTAGGACTGTATACAGGGGGAGTAAGAGAGAAAGTGCAGTATTCAAACCTCAGCATCTCTGGGCTTGAACCAGGATTGCAGATCCCTGTTACAGTAAAAACAGCAAGAAAAAAATCAATAGAAAACTTAAAAATTAAGATCTGAAATTAAAATGAGAACTAAGACAGAAAATCTTAGATTCAAAGACAGTTCAAGAGGGCAATTCCAAACCAACCAGAATACACACCTGAGAAGTTCCGTGCCACTTGAAAGGACCCAAGGTGCCTCAGAAGCCTGTCTCTTTTACCCTCTCTCTTGAAACACTGAAAACCAGGAACTTAATGAAGAGCACTTAAGGGTATGCCATAATTTC
Source organism: Chloebia gouldiae (assembly GCA_003676055.1). Taxonomy (NCBI): domain Eukaryota; kingdom Metazoa; phylum Chordata; class Aves; order Passeriformes; family Passeridae; genus Chloebia; species Chloebia gouldiae. The sequence goes on along the minus strand of QUSF01000202.1, from coordinate 61,979 downwards.
TACAACTTGCAGTGATGCAAGTTAGACTTTTGGTATTATCTTTGGAGGCCTCACAACCACATACCATGCTGCAGTCTGCAGGAGCTAGATTCAGGTAACACATACTCTTCTGGCTGAGTTTCAAGCTTCACATTTCCAGTAAAGAATCTGTGTCTTTCCACCCACCTTGCTTTGGTACTGTTCCTCTACAGTTTGGAACTTGCTGAAGGGCAGCCTCGTTTCCTGTGTGATCCTTTGTAAATGGCTCAGCTGCTTGTCCTTCTCTGCAATGGCCATCAGGTACTGCTCCTTCATGCTGCTACTTTGCTTTTCCCAGGTGGTCTTCTCCTGTCTGCCCAGCATAAACAAAGGAAGTTACCAGTATCACTTATGATGACCAGGTGCCCAGCTAAGAATGAACCAAGGGTGATTCAATCATCACCTCATATGAGACACGAAGTTTTATAACCAAGCCAAGCCAGAAAAACACACTTAAGTACAGGAACCTTAAAAGCAGGTTTAAAGAAGTTTTCTGTATTTGGTTGAACATTTTGGATTGTTCCATGCTGTCCTAGGGTGACTTTTTCACAGTTTCTGTGTGCCTGGACATTGTTTTGATCTCACTGTAGAGAGTTTTGTCAAAGAAATCACTGGCAATGCCACTTGTCCACATAATAATTTCTCTGCAGGTCATATGTGCACCAGACCCACAGTACTGATCACACCGCACCAACCCGGGGCCATCACTTCATGTACAGTGTAAAAGCTGCACAGGAAATAAACCTCCCGTTCTTTTGTCAGGATAAATAACATTTGTAAGATGCTTCAAATTTTACAAGATCTGAAGTGTTAATTTGAGGGTCAGATTGTGAGTAGGGGAGAGGGAGAGAACTACAGGTTTTTTTATCACTCTGGACAAAGATAAGCCATAGACCTTTCCACAAAGAAAATCCTACCCTTTTCATTCAAGCCACAGGCATTCTTAAATGGATCTCTGAAATATCTGAAAGCCTTTCCCCTTGTTTACAGAACAGAGCATATTTGTCTGACTAGTTTTAGTCCAGTTGGAGAAGGCAATTTTACTAGACTTGAATTATAGTTAAAAAAAAAAAAACAAAACAACAAACTAGAAGACATAGAGCAAGTGAAATAAAAGATTAGACAGCTATACAAAAGTAGTATGCTCCAAACTATGATATCAGTGGGATAATAAAGAGTGTTCAGCAGCAGCCTGGAATGAAGAGTACTGTGATCATATACATAAGTTCCAATACAAGAAACAGCCTCAGTATCCTCTCCAACAGATGATACTGCCCAACACTGAAGGAAGAAAATAAAAACAAAAATGTCATTGATCTATTTCACACAGGCATTGACCTGCAAGCTGCTGGGCTGTAATTCTGAGGCAGAAGCTGGGTGAGGGAAATATGTGTCCTCTCCTGGCCAGGGCAGAGTGCCCAGTGTCACTTGGACCTCAATCCAGGCTGAGGTCCTCAGCATTCCCTCCACCTCTGCCTACAACTGCTCTTTGAGAGAAACAAACACATTTGCAACCTTGCCGAGGCAGGGAGCAGACAGACAGCTCACCTGAGCTGCTGGAGCTCCTGCTGGTACACAACTCCTTCCTGCCTCAGCTGTTCTTGTAGACGAAGCTGTCTGTCTGCCTCTTGCTCCCATTGCTGCAGCTGTGCCTTTAAACGAGAATTCTCACCAGCTTCCACCCCGATCAGGATGTATTGCTGCTGCAGATTCTCCAGATCTCTTACCTAGAATTAAAGAGCAACATCATTGTGTGACAGCATAGCAACCATCAGGTTTATTACTTAGAACTGTTTAAGAGCATTTCTTACTGTGGAGGGAGAAAAGGTCACATTCAGATGACAGAGGAACTAAAAACAGAATCATCAAATACAGCAGTGTACTAAAAACTGCTCAGAAAAAAAGCCCTCGGACAATTCTACTGGTAATGAGGGCAGTGCATTTTGAGCCCTCCCATGAAGATGTGAAATACATTAACAAAAAGACTCCAGGCTACAATACTAATTACCTTATTCAGAGGAAAACTAAGTGACACAGAAGGAGCTGGTTAAGCATAAGTCCTGAAGTTGGTATTTATTGTAAACCAGGAAACTGATAAGTAAAATCCTTTTAGGTCTCCAATTCCTCTCAGGCTACAGTTATAAGTAAGTTGTTGTTACACATGCATCACTGCAATTGTTTTTGAAGACAAGAAGACATGACTGACTCTGGAAACAGGACAGTGCTCAGTGAGTAGCAGTGGGACCTGACTGTCAAAGTCTGTCTTGTGACCAGCAACAAGAACTCTGGAACTTGCTGGGCTGCACTTTGCCAGAGACTATACAAACACAGACACATCCAGGGTGCAGGCAAGAATGCCAAAAGGAATCTGCAAGGTCTTGTACCAGCCTTGAAAGTCAGCTGCCAAGAGGAGGAAATGCAAGCCTTCAATCTAGTCTCTTTTAGAAATCTAAGGCAAATCAAATGAGCTGACACAGCTGTAAACTATGCAGGTTAACAGGGACCTTATTTCAATGATTTCATATTTTAAACCAAGCTAACAGAGAAACCACCCTGGGAAGTTAACAATGGAATAACGGCCTCCATGCCAGAGAAAATAATATGGATGGCCCATACCAGATCCATGGGGTCTGATGGAGCATGCCCACAAATGCTAAGATCACTGGGAGGCAACTCCATTACCTTCGAAAGGTCATGGTGACCCAAGAGGTTCCTGAGGACTGGAAGAAAGCAAGTATCATCCCTACCTACAAGAAGGGCAAGAAAGAAGAATTGTGAACCTGCAGTCTGGTCAGCCTCATCTCCATCCCTGGGAAAGTGAGGGAGAAACTAATTCTGGAAACTGTTTCCAGATACATGAAAAAACAGGTTGGCCAGAGAAGCTGTGGAATATTTGCCAACTGAAAATCCAACAGGACCTTGTACAGAGCAACTTATTCCAGCAAGCCTTGTTTGTGCAGGGGGGCTGGACTAGAAGATCTCCAGAAGACCCTTTGAAACTCAACTATTGCCTTTGAATCAACACTATCTTCATGTGATTCCATGAAGATGCAGCCTGATCTATGCATCACATTGCAATTACCAGACCTAAGCGTGCTGAATTTTAAAGCTTGAAAATCCAAACCGCCTGTGGTGCTTAAAGTAAGAGCAGGAAGAGAGAACATGGACTTACCACTCTGTCTCTGTCACTCTGCAAGGAGGCCAGTGCCTTCTTCAGATTCTGCACTTCCGAAGCAGCGCTGGAAATGCTCCCTTCTGCTTGCTGTTTCACTTCTTCAATCTTACGTGTTCTGTCCAATTCATTCAGCAGACGGTCTCGGTCATTCTGCAGGCTTGCCATAGCCTTGGAAAAAGATTTGACTTGGTTGGAAGAGCCTTCCAATTCCAAAGACAAGTGGAGAAGCTCATCATCTTTAGCTCTGAGTTGCTGATTAAGTTTCTCAATCTGGGCCAAGAGACCTCTTTCATCAATAGCCTTCTGCAGTTCTGTCAGCTTAGACCTTACCGTATCTCGGTCCCTGACAGTGGAACATTGCTCCTCTTGTAGCTGAGCCATCTGTTTCTGAAGATTCTGAACTAGACTCTTTTGTTCCTCTAAGTCTGCAGAATATTTCTGTTTCAAAATATGAAGCTCTTCATTGGCCTGGTCTCGGCTATCCTGAAGAGAGCTCATGGACTTCCCAAAAGACTGAATTTGAGCTCTGAGATCTTTGTTTTCATCTGTGACTTCAAGCAATTTCTGTTCCATTTCCATCAAGTCCCGTGCCAACTCTGCTACTCTCTCTTCAGCTGTCTCGGTTTCATTCCTCATTATCCCTGCATCATGATGCAGGTGCTTCAATTCCTTCCGAAGCCTGTCCTCAGCCTCTCCCACTCTCTTGGCTGCATCCCTCTGAACACCTGCTAGCTCACCCTCAAGTTCTCTTATTCTTTTCTGGGAGAGGGAAAGCTCATGACTCAGTTGTTGTACCTCTTTCTCTCGAGCCTTCAGTTCTGCTTGACACTCCACAATGGGATTCCCCTCATGTAATGCTGCCATCTCACTCTGCACCTGCGACAGAGAGGACATAAGAGTTTCAATCTCTTGAGACATATTGACTTTATCCTCTCTTAAGGCTTCCATGCACTTCCTGAGATCATCCTGAGTATGCTCAGACTCTTTCAGCTGTTTTTCTATGATCGCCTTCTCATTTTCCAGAGTTTGGATCCGCTGAAGCTGTATTTTGAGAAGTTGCTTCTGTTGGGAGTCCTTTATTGAAATCACTTGATTAAGGTCTTCTCTGTACCGCACCAACTCTGCATTCAGCTTGGCATTCTCAGAGTTGAGGTCATCCATCTGGATATGGAAACTTCTCATTTCTTCCTTGAGCTTGTTGTTTTCAGCAGCAGCCTCTTGAATTAGCTGGTCTTTTTCCAGGATTATAACAAGATGGCGTTCCTCAAGCTGCTTGTAGTCCCTCAGAATGCGGTCTCGGTCATCCTGCAGAGATGACATGGACTTGGTGAAGGAGTCCAGCTGTGCCTTCTGCTGCTTACTTTCTTCTCTGCTTATCTTCATCTTTTCAGTGAGATGATCAAGTTTGTCAAGAAGCTTGTTGTTCTCATTTTCCAAGGCTTTTTTATCATCTTCCTCCTTACCTAGCCTACACTCCAACTCTTTCATCTCTTCAGAATGTTGCTGCTGTAATTCAGCTAGAGCAGCCATCACTGCTTCTTCTTTGGCAGACAGCAAACTCATGATCTTTTGATCTTTGGTACTGGTTTCTTCATGCAGCTTATTTGTTAGGTCCTTGGAAGCCTGCAGGTCAGCTTCAAGCTGCTCACAGCTGAGTTTAAAATTCTGGATACTCATCTCTTGTTGCCTGACCACAGTCCTCAGCTCTTTCCTGGCCAGCTCACACTTGGTGAAGGAATTCTGTAAGTCAGCAAGCTGGTCTCTTAGGCTGCTGATTTCTGACTCCAGTTCCTGCTGTTCATTCTGAGACTTGCTATACAGTTCCTGAGACCCCTCAAGCTGAGTTAAAAGCTCTTTTTTTTCCTCCTGCAACATTTCACATGCCTTTTGATGATGCTGAATCTCCTTCCTGCAGTCAGCCTCCCAGTCTTTCTTGTTGGATTCCAGCCTGAAAAGAGAAAAGATTAAGTTGGTCAAAATTCCACAAAGTATCTCAGTATCTAAACCCACACCAACTCTGTTCTTATACTAATTTAGAAAAGCCACAGAATTTGTTTTATTTAAAGAAAGCAAGCTGGAAACATCTCTCAATTTAAAATTCAAGGTATCTTTTAAAGTTCTGACTGTAGTACTGCCTTAAAGGGGTGGTGGCAGGGAATATATTCTTTTAAAGTTGTCCATGTCAATACTAAAAAAAGTGTTCACTTAAACACTGAATGTTATCACCTTTCTGTTGTTACATTACTTCTCTCGTCCACTGTAGCTAGCAATAAAAACAGCCCCATGCCATCCCACAATGAAATTGCTGTTCTGATATCTTTGATGTCCATTTAATGCTTCATCATGCAAAAATACAGCATATATATAAAACAACTTTACTCATATAAGAATGGTTTGGTTTTGAATTTTGGAAATACACAGATGTATACACATATTGATAGGTTTCCATACCTCCATCTTCCCCTTAAAATTTATTTTGGGACTAAACTGGAATTATGTATCCCAATGCTCTCTTGACTTCTCAGTGCAAAAGAAACTCTTTAATTAATCTGAAATTTGAAATACTCTGGAGAGTAATCAGATGGTGAGTGCTTGTCACAGAAAACAGATTTAACACAGTATTCTAAGGACGAGAAGAAGGACTATTCTAGAGTGATCATTCCATGTCCTTGTGCAGATAACAAAGTAACCTTGTCCTGATAAACCTCCCCTGACACAGCTTTTTTACCTGGATATATGAGTCTGGAGTTCTTCCACACGCACGGTCAGATGTTTCACCTGGTCCTGTAGCACAATACAAGCTTCCTCTTTCAAACTTATTTCTTCTTCCTTCTTTTGAATAGTTTCAGTGAATTTCTTCTCCCATGTTTTTGATTCATCTATCACTCTATCCCTATCATCTTGAAGGGAAGACATGCTCCTGGTGAAGGCTGCAAGCTGGGCTAGTGCTTTGTTTAGATTGCCTTCCAGTTGCTTGGCTTCTTGATCCTTTGTCTTCAAGGAGTCTTGCAGATCACCAACTGTTGTTTCCATATGGTCTTTCTCCCTCTGCAATGTTGCCATTTTTTCTTCCATGTTTTTGACCTCCTTTGAGTGCTTGTCTTTTTCCTGTTCCAGTCTTCTCTCAAAGTCCTCATCCTTTTTCTTCATTTGAATTTTAATTTTCTCTTTGTGTGCTTGCAACTCTTCTTTCACTTTGATACTCTCAGCTAGAACCCTTGCTGCCTCACTCTGAGTGTCATCCAACACTACTCTGCAGTGAGCAAGCTCTGCCTGGGCTTTCTTGGTGTCTTCAACTGCTTTAGCTGAAATTTCTTTGGCTGCTTCTACCTCTTTCTGAGTCTCACTCTGCAGAAATTCCAGAGCTTTAACAGTTCTTTCTAAACTACTGCTCTTTTCCTGGCTTTTGATACAGTCCTTCTGCAGCTGCTTAATCTCCTGCTGTTTCTGTTTCAGCAGTTCTTGAAGCTCCTTTATGTGTATGCTGCTTTCTCCTCTCCAATTGTATTTTAGCTTTTCTACAAATTCCTTTTGCTTTTCTGAACTTGCTTCGCTTTTCTCCTTTGCCATCTGACTTTTCTCCTCCTCCAGTTTGTGCATCATTCTCTGCAAGCTCTGAAGTTCATGTTTCAGTTGATCATTTTTGATTTGGAAGTCTGTTGCATCTTGCTGATAGTTTCCAATACTTCCATTAAGTTCTGCCAGCTGATTCATGAGCCTTTCTTCCAAGTCATCCTTTTCAGCCTCTAGAGCATCCTTCAGTGCTGTCATTCTGACCAGGTCATCTCTGGCTTCTTGGACCATTTGCTCCATCTTTGCTACTGTAGCCTGCAGATCATTCACTTCAAGGACTTTCTCTCCCATTTGGTGCTCTAAAGCCCTTTTCTCACCTTCTAAAGTCTCAACACACCTGCTGATGTCGCCCAGCCGTTGCTCTGAAGCCCTTCTGTTATCTTCCATCTCTGTGATTCGCTTGGTGAGCTCAGCTATTTGCTGTCTGTAGAGACCAGGATCCTCACAAGGTCTATCACTTCCAAATGCCTCTTGTTCCAGCTCTGCAACAGGGAGCTCTGGTTGAAAAGTGGCGTCCACTTGATTTGTAGACTCTTCTGTTGGTGGTGGTGTGGCAACTGCCTCAGTTTGTTCCCCTGCTGTCTGCTGGGCAACACACCTGTCTACAAGTTCTCTGCTTTCCTTCAGCTTAGATTCTGTTACCTGCAAAAGGCACTTTAAGTCTACAATCTCTTGATTAAGAGACTCCTTTTCAGCCATTACTGTCTCAAGCTGAGTAGAAAGAGACTGGCACTCCCTCCTAGAGCACTCCAGATCTTCTTTCAGGCTACTGTTTGTAAAGCTGTCTCGAGTCCTGTGTAGCTCTCCATCTGTAAAATGCGTCTCTGCTCTAAGCTTCTCATTCTCCTCCTCTAGTTCCAGGATCTTTTGTTGCTTTGATTTTGCAAATTTCCTCATTTTCTCCTTCATTTCATCAATTTCCTGTTCAGCTTCTTGTAGCTGCTTATCTGTTTCCTGTTTTTTTGCTTCAGCCCCTTTTAACTGAATGAAAAATTCCTGCTTTTCCCGCCTAACAGTTTCCAACACATGTTGAATTCGCTCAGCCTCATTACTCACATTCTCATATGACTGCAGCAGAGTTTCATATTCTCCCTGAAGCTCCTTGTATTTCTCCTGCCACTCAGAACTCTCAGTGGCTTGAAAGCTCTTCAATGCTTCCACCTCCTTCTCCAGCTTCTCCTTCTCTAGAACAACTCTGTCCAGAGTAAATGTAAGCTTTTTACAGCATCCATCAAGATTCTGATTTTCTCTAAGTAGTTTATCAATTTCTGCAGTAAGTTTTTCTCGTTCTCCAGCAAGGCACGCTAATTTTTCTGTTAAGGTATCCGTTTCTTTAACATGGCCACATATTTGGCTTTCCATATTTGTCAGTCTGACAGAAAGATTGTCAATAGTAGTTTTAGCATTAGCTAGCTCTTCTTTTAGAAATTTGCTCTCCCTTAGGGCCTCTTTTCTAGAGATAAGTGCTGCTTGCAACTTTCTCTGCATTTGACTTTTCTGCTTAGCTGCTTCTGCATTGTCCTCTTGCTTCTCCTGAATTTCAAGCATCTCTGTTTGTAGTCTCTTGCTTTGCTCCTCATGCACCTGAGCCTGAGCTTCTAACTGACTACACAGCCTTTGGACTGATTCCTCTTTTTCCAGCAACAGTGCCTGCACATTATTGAGAGTGTCACTTTTCTCCTTTAACTGCTGGTTAAGAAATTCAATTTCTTCATCCTTTTGATGCATAAGTATTTTCAAGTCTTCCAGATTGGCCACTCCAGAAATTCTTCCTTGATTCTGCTCTAATTCTGTCTGAAGACTTGCTCCCTTAGCTTTAGCTTGGTCAGAGGTTCTCTTCAGCCCTTCTATCTCTATAAACAACTGTGCTATGTGCTGTTGCAAATCAAAGATTAATTCTGATTTGTGAGCAAGCTCCCTTTGCATATGGCTGACATTACATTCCAATTGCTCTTTCTCCATCTGCAATTTGTCAAGGTTTTTTTTCCACTCTTCCTCAGAAATATCTGCAACTTGTACAAGCTTGTTATTTGATGTATCTTCTGCTTCCACGCATGAAGAATCCAACATAGCTTGACTCCCAAAAACACTCTCTGTTGATCCTTTCTGCTCTTGGAGCTGTCTGAGCTGAGCCTGGATGCTGTCCTTCTCTTTGCTTTGCTGATCAAATTGTTCTTGCAGGATGTTGTAATCATCTTTTTGCTGTTTTAGTTGTTCTCTGTGATGCCTGTCTTTCTCTTGAGCCTTTTTGATAGTGTCTTTGCGAGATACGAGAGCTTCCTGAAGTTTTTTTAGAAGTTGTTCTTTTTCTTGTTCAAGAACTGAGATCCTTTCTTTAAGAGCAGACTTTTGTTCTTCTTCCAGATTTGTACCTGCTGAATTATGTTTCTCATTTTCTTCATCATCTAATGGGCTTTCCTTGGTTTCAGTTACTTTGTCAGGAATTGTCTGATGCTCCATGATTTCATCTTCAACTGAAGCAGTGTTTGCCTTATCTTGCAAGCTTTGCCTCATTTCCTCAATCACTGCCTGCAGTCGTGCTTCAGTAGTTTCTTTTTCCTTACGGATGCTCTGCAACTCAGATTCCTTTTCAGAAAGCAGCTGAATCAGATAGTCCTCATGGGGGTGGTTTTCAAGACCCATTTCTTTGCTCATCATGCTTCTCACATCTTCCTCCACTGCAGATGCCTGAGCCACTGAGGTTTCTGATTTTTGTTCTCTACTCAGTTGTTCTAATTCATTCTCCAATCTGGTTACCTTCTTCAGAAGCTCCTTCCTGTTCACAAGTACTGCTTGCAGCTTCCGCTTTACTTGCTCATTTTCTTTTCTCAGAAGTTCAACATGATTTACTAATTCCTCATTTTCTTTACTCACTGCTTCTGTCTCATTCTGCTGCTTGGATACCCCACACTTCAGACATGCATCTTTTGTTACTACGTGCTGTTCTTTTTCTTCCTGAGCTTTTAATAACAGACTTGTCTGCTCCTTAAGACTCTTCAGCTCATTTCCTAGAGAAAATTTCTCTTCATTCAGCAGGACCATTTTCTCAGACATGCTGACACTGATCTCTGCCATCTGTCGGTCCTTTTCCAGCAAGGCTTGTTGCAGGCTCTCTATAGACTTGGTGTGCTCAGCAACAAGCTGTTCCAGGCTTGCCGCCTCGTTTCCCTTTAAGGTTAACTTGTGGGAAAGCTCTTCCATCTCTGCTGTACTCTTCCTCAAAAGTTGTCCTAGATCAAGTACTTCATATTCCTTTGTCTCAACCTGACTTCTCAGATCCTTTAGTTGCATGTCCTGGTCAGAAAGCTGAAGCTGTGCTTCATCCAAGTCCTTCTGCAAAGCTTCAATTTTTATATCCTTGGATTTAAATTCATTTTTAAGGCTCTGGATTTGCTCTCTTAGAAGACTGCTTTGACTGTCTGACAGTCTCTGCTTTTCTGAAAGAGCTAGCTCTTCTGCCAGTTGCTTCACTTGCTCCTTCAGTTCTGTTATGGTAGAAAGTTCTTTGGCCTGACACAAGAGCTGATCTTGTTCTTCAGTCAAAACACAAAACGTACTGTCAGGATCCTCTCCTTTTATCTTGTATTCCTCAGCCAACTGGTTTAGCCTATTTATTTCTGCACATTTTTCTCCTAGTTCTTGCCTAAAGGATTCTTCTGATTTCTGCAGAATTATTTGCAGTTCTGTAATTTGATTTTGTAACTTGATCAGATCTTGAGATTGAGAGGTGCCAGGGCTTCCCTGAGGTTCTTCTTGGAAGCCGATTCCATTTTCCTGAAGAAACCCAATTTGCTGCATTTCTGTTTCTCTCCGCAAGGAGACACTCTGTGAATCTGAAGCCTTCTGCTCCTCCCTCTCCAGACACTGCATCTGTGAATTCTCTTCCAGCTGGTGACCTTCTGTTTGGCTGCCTGTATAAGTTTGGCCACTGGGGCCCTTGAGCTGGCTTTTCAGAAAAGTTATTTCTTCTTGGGCTTCTTTCAGTTCCAGCAGCAAAACAGACAGCTCTTTCTGTTTCTCTGCAGCAATATAGTCTAGAATTCCAGGTGGACAATTTTCCTCAGTAAACTGTTTGCTTCTATTGGTAAAGCCATCTGTTCTTGCCTAAAAGAAAATAGTAGGCATCATTTTCCCTTTGAGTCTTGTGAAAGGGCCATTTCTGGAAGTATCTGCTTTCCACATTTTGTAGCTTTTGTAGCTGTCTCAAGCTGGCTTCTGCAATAAACAAGAAGCCTTGCTAATAACAGGGGGACTCTGTCTTGGCAGTGGGGGGTGGACTAGGTGACCTCCAGAGGTCCCTGACACCCCTAAGTATTCTGTGACTTCCCAGGTTACTTCTGCTAATTTCATTTTCTGAAGGTGCAGCATGAGAGATTCTGGCTTCAGGATCGTAAAAACAACTTCCTGTTCCCTTTTTCCCTTTCTCTCTTGATTGCAAGATAGTATGACTCTGAACTGTTTAAGTTCTCCCGTGATTCTAACAAGCCCTCTAGTGTACTTAACCAGTCACAGTTTCATGGCATCCTATTCATAGCCTCTGAATAAGGAGGTTTTGGCCCCTATTCAATCTGTCCATTTAACATGGCAAAGAAGCAGGATAGAACCCATATTTCAATCTGTGTCCATGCCCGAAGTGAATGCACTAGACAAAACACCTGGAACAAAGTGCTTGGCTTTCTCCAAATAACTATCTTTAGGTTTCTTCCCATCCCCTAAAACAGATTACAAAAGAAAAGCACTCACAAATCCTCCCCAGACAGCTTGGACCAACAGCCTACCAGTAAGCTGCTGCACTGTAAAGACTTGGAGGGCAGAAACAGTTTATGGGGAACCATTAAAGGAGAGCTGCTCTTAAAGTGGTTGTTTCATTATTACACCAGACTTTTTAAGTCCTAGGAGGTTAAAAAAAACCAACTCCTGGAGGCTTCTAAACTAAATTAAAGTTTTTGTATCTGAAAATGCATACAATACTGAGACCAAGAGGGTTTTGGACTACACTTGTACCTCAGAGAGCATGGAAGTGTCACCAAAACGCTTTTGCATTTCAGAATTCACCAGCTCTCCTGACACACCTAGTGAGAAAAGGAACACTTGTCACCATCAGTGTAACAACTTGCAGGTAAAGTCAGTAGGTAAATCAAGGGACAAATAATGGGAGCAGAGCTGCTATAGAAGCTGAGAAAAGAAAAAAAAAAAAAGGCAGAAAACCAAGCACAGAAGAAAACAACCCAGAGTTTGAGTCTATGAAGTGCACAAACATCCTGTTTTGGTTTAACCCCAGCCAGTAATTCAGATGCTGCAGCATGGTTCTGTGCAACCCCCTGTGTTTGCTGCATCACCTGCACACAGCATTTCTGACCCCTGCCAGAAGGATGAAGAGCAAAGAGATGAGAGAACCAGGTAACAGATTGGTTTGACTGCTTTTTTTTTCCATGTGGGATGCGGCATGGAATTCCAGATACAAAAGGACATTTATTGGCTTGCAGAGAAACACACAGTTCTTCATTTCATCTTAATACTCTTCTGTGCCTTACACATCAGTCTTTGCATCTACAAATAGACTCCTTCAAACACCTCTCTCTTTCTAACCTTAGCAACCACTTTTTTCTTCTCTTCTGGTATATCCTACCCATCCCACATTAGAGTGTTCTCTTCTACCTCATGTAAATATTTTCTGCCCTCTGTAGACTATCATCTTTAGATTCAGGCCTCAGAGCTCCTCTTTCTAAATCATCTTCAGATTTGTCCCTGAAACTCCTCGAAGTTTCACAATTTTCTTGTCACATGCCTTATTCTGTGTCCTCACCTGTAGAAGAGCAGTCTACATAAGAGGCTGGAGCTTCCACAGTCCACAAGTCTTGCAATTTCGCCTCAACACCAATATTCTTATTCTGTGGGATGAAGAAAAGACACGGAGCTTTGAGCCAGGATCTGGTATGAGAAGACAGCTCTCTTAGCTGTCTACTGCTCTGCCAGCTCTAAATAAAACCTATCCAAGTTTGGATACAACTCTGAAGCCTAATGAAAACAAACAAACAAACAAATAAATAATGAAAAACATTGATTTTTATGTTAAGCAACAGATTAAGACATATCTCAGCAGATTAACAGATCAATGAATGCAATGATCTAAATAACTTCCTTCCCACCTTGAGATGATTTCTCCATCTTCACTACCTCAAAGGGACTAACTACAGTATCATAACCTTTCACTGACCATCCAAGCAGAGAAGGTGAGAAGTCATGTGTCTGTCAGCCTATGCCTTACTGCTCCAGTAGATAAAAAACCTGGAGCTTTCCCAATAAAGTTATACTGCCACACAAACAAACCAATAACCCCACAAGAACCTTTTAACTATTAGATGCCTTAACCTGGGTTTGGGTAATTATATTACTAGGCCTAAAGCCATGGGTCAGGTGCACAAATGGTAGGAATAGCTGTCCAAGTGTAAAAACTTAGATGTAAGCTATTTAGGTGGACTCTTTTTATAATGAAGATATTGAAATGGACAATTCCAGGGTTGGTTTCATTGACCCATTTTCAACATTCACCTTGTGGCAGGTGAGTCATATGCTAAAGAACCTGTTTTTCCCACTGTCTATAAAGGGCAGTAAAAAATAGATAAAATGCTTACACGTGCCCTTGAAAAGCCTACATGTGTCGGTGTGTGTGCATTCCCACTGATCTACCAGCTCACAGCTTGCAGGCAGTTGGAAGGTGGATGAATGACTCAAAATGCTTCTCCAGTTCCAAAGATCAACTTTTACTGTAATACTTCACAGTAATATACAAACCCTCTGATAGAGAGGGATGTATTAGACACAACACAGCATTAACCTTCCCCCTGTGGACAGGATGGGCCAGCAGCAGACCAGGCTGCAGAGAGCCAGACCTTGCTCTAAGCTAACAATCGGTTCCACAGCAAATCCTCAGTACAGATACACAGAGGCTGTCATCTCCCTCCCCATGCTGAACATAAGGCCAAGCAACAGGTTCCTAATCCTGCATTCTTCCCAACGACAGCCTGACTGCACTTGCACCTGCAGCTAGACACGCTGGAGCAGCACAAGGACAGTGCCCACCTGTCCCCCCTCACCGAGCACACAGCTCCCCCAGTCAGTCAGCCAGGTGCCCATCAGGGCAGTGGTAGTGGTTTGAAAGGCACCTTATAAATGACAGCTGCGCCTTTGGAATTTTATTTCCAGAGACCTGTCTCAGATTAGCCCATAGTTCTGCTGAAAAACTAACTCAAAACAGGTAGAAAACAGCACAAATGTGAACTGGATGGATGAAGGACAGAAAAAATGCACATGGCCAGCAAAGGGAAACAGTCTGTTACTAACACAGTGCAAGCTGTATTTGGAAGCTATTTCTGTCTTTCACCATTAATCCTGTTAATAATAACTTTCAAAGAGGATTGTCAAAAAAGACCATGACAGCTTAGCTGTTTTAAGGCCAGTCCTTGACCTATTTTAGTTTTAGCTTATTTTAGCTGCTTAACCATTACCTGTTCTGCATTTTCTGCGACAATCACAGATCCCTGCTGAGACTTCTGGAGAACACCTTGCAAATGTGGTATTTCTGAAACATTCAAAAACAAGAATAATCTTTGAAACTTAAGACTTTGCTTTAGATAGCAATGGGATATTCTTCCAGGAGCTTTTGAGAAAGGACACATGGCTATTAATAACACTTATGTAGTGGAGATATGTACTGTCATGGGATAATGTGGGTTTGGTTTTTTTTAGAGGCCACCACACAACCAACATGCTCTTTTAAGCACATGTATGCTTTTAGAAAAGAACAATTGTTGTCATACAGACAGGACATACTGAAAGACAGGTAATAGAGATTCAAGTTTTAAGAAACATTTTTTATAAAGGAGAGGAAAGAAAGAACTATTGTAGCAAAATGTTTCAAATTTCATTTGGAAAAAATAAAATTACAAATTGTTATAGATGTACAAGAAAAATACATTCTAATTCATCTCAATTGTAATTAATGTATTAGGTGATGCCTCAGCTTTTTAGCATAGCAGCCAGTAAAACAATGAATACTGTGTCTTCCCCAGAAACAACAGCTTAGAAGCATTAAAAAACAGGTCCCATTTTTGTGATCATCAAAAAAAAAAAAACCAAAAAAAACCAAAACAGTAATCAAGGGTTCAACACACCCACTGGAAACAGAATTACAACAACAATACAAGCTTGTTTTGAAGTAAATATGCAGCTAAACATGCATTGGGAAAGATGCTTTAAGTAACATGACAGTGAAGCTCTGAGTCACCACATTTTTCAGGTGGAATTCCTTTCACTAGAGGGAGGGAGGAGCTGCTTTTTAAGAAAGCTGATTGAAGTTTTGCAGGTGCATTTTGGATGTACTCAATTATAGCCTGGGGCATGATACCAGATTGAAAGCTGGATTTCTGTGAGGCCTTTGATATGGTCTTCCCAGGACATTTGCTACTAAATTGCTGATATGGGTTTGAGGTGGTGGGGTAAGGAACTGGCTGTGTGCAAGGAACTGCAGTCAATGGCTCGACATCCAGGTGGGAACCAGGACCCACAGAAGTCCATCCTGGGACTGGCAGTGTTTGGTGTCCTGACTGCTGACAGAGACAGCTGGGTGGAGTGCACCCATGGCACACCTATGGGTGGCCCAGGCTGAGCAGCTGATTTTGCTGGGGGGATGTGATGCCATCCAGAGAGGCCTGGACAAGCCTGAGGAATGCAGCCATGCAGCCCTTGTGTACAGCAAGGTTTAGTAAGGCCAAGTGCAAGGCCCTACACCTGGGCTGGGGCAATCCCCAGTACCAGCACAGACTGTGGGGTGAATGAATTGGAAACAGGCTACAGAGGAAGACTCTAGGATTCTGGTAAACTAAAAGTTGGACAAGAGTTGGCAATGCGTGTCTGCAGCCCAGAAAGCCAATATACCCTGGGCTGCACCCAAAAAGTGTGGGCAGCAGGTTGAACAAGATAATTCTCCCCCTCTTTCCTGCTTTTGTGAGACCCCACTCCAAGCACTGTGTCCATTTCTGGGGTTCCCCTGTACATGACAGATGTGGATCTGCTGGAGTGAGTCCAGAAGAAGCCACAAAAATTATCAGAGTGCTGGAACATATCTCCCATGAAGACAGGCTGAGAGACTCATTGCTGTTCAGCCTGGAGAAGAAAGGCTTCAGAGATGCCTTATTGCAGCCTTTCAAGAGGGCTGCTTATCTCTGGATTGCCCAGAGAAGCTGTCAGCTGCCCCACCATTGGACATGTTCAAGGTAAAGCTGGACGGGGCTCTGAGCAACCTGTCCTGGTGAAGGATGTCCCTGCTCAGGGCAGGGGGGATGGACCAGATGATGAGTTCCTTCCAACCCAAATCATGCCATGATTCTAAACAATGTCTTGAAGTTCATTAAAGACCTGCATCTCTGAGATCTCAGAACAAAAAAAGAGAAATATGATCTAGGACTCTAGGAATCTGGTTTATTGGTGATTATTCTCTATATTTGAATGACAGAAAGCAAAATGAATCTATTTCTCAAAAATCGAGACAGCCTACTGTCATAGTGCCAATCATACCAGACCCTGAAGTAAATACGTGAGGGAATCCACTGTTTTATAGTAAATTCCCAACAGAACTGTGATATTTCTGCTAGCAGCCTACATGACCAGACACTCAAAACCAATGCAATTGTCTGGGGTTTTTTATATGTGGCATATATATGGGTCCCTTACTGTTTCAGCAAAAGCTATCAAAAATACCCCTCCCAGAAGTACCACTTGGAGATTGTCAGAATTCTGTAGAGGGGAAAGCTACCACTTCAGCTCTATCTTATTTTGTAGAAACTACTTCTAGAATGATTCTCAAGTATATTAAGAATATTAAAATAGGTAAGATAATCATACAACCTTCTGTCTTCTGTCTTTCCAAGTTTTCTGAGAGTAGGAATGAATTCTCATTCTGGTCTTCCTGATCTACTATTTTTTCCTGTGAAGTTGATTCATCCTGTTTAAACAGGATGGAGGGGAGAAAGACAAATTTTAATACCATTTATAAATACATAATAGTCTTTGATCATTTGGTTAACTTTTTAAAAAAAATCAATTGGCAACTTTTAATTTACTCAAATTGACTTCTGCTTCTTTCCAGGCTTCTGTAGTCATAACATGCCTGCCTATCAACTGAGAGAACTAACAAAAGCCTTTCTCATGCAATGCATGATAAAAAAAGGAATTCTAGACATTTAATTTGGCTTCAGTTCCAAAATAGACCAGAAAAAAATTAATGAGAATAATTTGAAAATATCAAACCTGCTGCTTCAGTTCAGAGAGCTGCACTTGTGGCTGGGATTTCAGCTCATCCTGACAGCAGACAAATTCTTCAAATCTCTGTAGAACTTCATCTGATAGAAGGGGAAAAGGGGAGTTAAAGTCTGTTCTTGCCTTTTTTGCCACACTATGTCCATTTTACATGCATGCACAATAGTTTATGAAATCTCTTATCCCTTAGTCACTGCTTCAGCTTTGGGCCATAAAGAAGCTGGAAGAAAATCAAATTCAAATAAGGCTTGAGGCAAGATCAATGTCATTATTTTTAACACAGGCCTATTGGGAAAACAGTACAGTTTACTTCTCTTGGTTGTTTTAATTTCAGTAGAAATTCGGACTGTGAAGAAGGAGGCACATCTAAAAAGGACTTATATAAGCTGATGGGAAAAAAAAATCAAACAAATCAATAAAATCAACTAAAAAAATACATCCAGCTCAAGAACGCCATAAGCCCCAAAAGACAGGAGGCTGGGACAGTACACAAGCAAAGCACCATATATGCTGCCCCACACTTCTGTTCCTCTTGCAGCTGCCAAAGACAGAAAGGTGTGATCGAACTAGCCACCTTAGTCTGAGACAGAGCCACCAATCCTGTATCCTGTGCAATGAGGAATTGTACATCAAGCCATTCTTATGAACTGTTATAAAAGCAAAGCCAAAGAGAAGGCAAGCCAGTGACAGTCAGGCTTCTGAGAACCTGCTGCACCTAACTCCCTGCCTGCTCACCCCGTGCTCCGTGTGCTGCAGCTCCATGTCCCAGGGATGGCACTGAGAGCTGACCAGCGCCCTGTTCCAGCCGCTCCTGCTCAGCTCCATGGACAGCACAGCACAGCTCTTCTTCAGCCACCACGAGACGACTGAGCAGGCGGTTCTTCTCGTCCACCTCCAGCCGGTGTTCCTCTTCCAGGTCTTTATACTTCACCTCTAGCTCAGCTTGTGCTCTTCTTGCCTCCTCCAGCTGTTCTGAGAGACACTGCACCTCCTCCTGCAAGCAATGGGAAGACAGCTTCCTCTCAGCTAGCTCCAGCTCCATCTTCTCCCTGAGATCCTGAGACCCTCGTCTCTCTGCATCTAGCACATCCCTCATGGAGCTTAGTTCCACTTCCATCTTCTGGCACTGATCTAGGAGTGTCTGTAAAATGATACAGAAATTAATTTCTCTCTCAACTAGTTAAATACCTTGACAAAACAAAGTAGCTGAATCATATTTTAAGGTTTTCATTAAATCCTTTTAAAATACCTAAGTAGCAGAAGGGAGGAATCAAACATGTCAGAAATTTCAATTTGTTAGAAAAAAACTGCCCGACAATTTGGAAATTGCAAGAAAGCAATGCTGGGAGAAACAACTCCTTGTCGTTGTGGTAAAGAAAAGGTAAGTCATGATTTAGAGGAAGGGAATTTAGAGAAAAGAAGTAATACAACAGTGGCCAGGAGCCCTCTTTTAGAAGAAAGCAAACTCCCAAAAAGGGGAGGCAGAGCTACAACAAATGAGGGAGAACTCAACAATTACAGAGTAGAATTAAAACAAAAAAACCAGAACAAAAGCGTGTATGTGAAAGGGGAATGCTGAAATATGAGTCTCGAGGTAACACAGGGTTCCACACAGTACCCACTGCTTTAAGAAAGATCTCAGAAGCCTCTGGTAAACACTGACCAGAGATTTAAGGTGACCAAGAGACAGAAGCAGACCTTACACATGCCCAAATTCCTGTTGTCAAACTTCCTTCTCCTGTAGCTGTGGATGGTCAGCACAGCTAATTTCAGGAGGAATCTAATGAGGAGCTCCTTTTACTTTATGAGTAGGCTTCAGCCACAAGGCCTCAAGTTTGTACCTACACTAGGTCTCCTTCAGACCACAGAATGTATGAGAGAAGTCAAAGATACCAAAGAGAAGCCAAGGGAGCTTCTCCAACCAGCCAAGCCAACAGTCATGTCATCAAGATATCCATGCCAGCACCCCGTGATACACCCTGCTGAGCAATGCAGCCAGTAGCGAGTACAAGTCAGCTCACTGAAGTTCTTTACCTCTTCTCAGTAGGCAGAGGACCCACCAATGTGGGCCTGGCTGGGACACGGAGCAAAAGAAAATATGCTGGGCACAAGAGTGTAAAAATTATCAAAATGAAGTTCAGCATTAGACTGGCTGGAGATCATGCACCCGATGAATATGACACTGATTCAGTGTAAGTCTCTTCTAAAGGGATGGAGAATTTTCAGAAGTTTAGATATTGGAAAAAATGAGAAATACACTCATCCTCTATCTGCAAATCAACCTTTTAAGAAGTTGTGTTCTTAATCCTGTCTCAAGGAGCCCGTGTCTATATAGTCATATATACACAGACTTGATCTCTCTTCACATTCCAAACAGATGAAGTGAGAGCCAATCCCACTCCACAAGTTGTGTCGCCATATAAGCAAGTTCTCAGCAAGACATACCAAAGAATAGCTGTTTCTGCTCTGATCTGGCCTTAACACTGCAGTCCAGAAACACTGAGGCTTCGGCAGCACTGTGTTAAGCATTTTTGCTTTTGGCAAAGATTTGTGTATTTGGCTTTGAAAGTACAGTCAGCAGCATGGGTATGGATAGATGTAGACCCTGTCCACCTGCCCTGGATCATTAGAGATGGCAGCTGCAGCACTCACTGTCTGGCTGTACCTGCTGTGAGCTGTGCACACAGACCTGCAGCTCTAATGCCTGAACCAGGGACGGCAACCCCAGCTGATTTCATGGTGGAAAGCTGGTGTCAAAATAAACCTAATCTGGTAACTTCTGAGCCACTGACAAAGATCCCATCCACCACACACACACTCAGAGTAAAACAATAAGAAGTATGACTAGGTACCTGGTTTTGTTTTTCAGCAGTGCGTAACTCCTGCTGCAGCAGTTCTACCACCTGAGTTCGTCCTAACAGAGCTGCTTCCTGCTCCTCAAGCTTTCTCTGAAGTGTGCGCAGGTTCTGTGAGAGAGACAAGGCCATTCCAGTACTAGGGAGACCAGTGTAAGTTTAGATTCCCACGTTTCATCCATACACCTCGTTTTTGTAACACAGTTACTCTGGTAGCCTGAATTAACTAATTTTTCTTGACACCTATTCTGGAACCCTGGTGCAGTAGAAAGACGTTACTTTGCTTCATGAATAGGGAACTGGAGCACAATAATGTAACACTTTTTCAACTGTTCTTTCTCTTTGACTGATAGCAAACCAGCAGACTAAAGCTAGGACTCAAAGCCCCAACTAGCATTCCAAACAACCAAAGCATCTTTCTTCTATCCTTTCTGAGTTACTTTAATGAGAACTGCTCTTTCAGAGTGTCTTCTATTTTCATTCCTCCTCCCATAATACGATTATTATATCAAATATACCTGTTGCAGCTCTACTTCCATATGTGGCTGGACCACCATCTTGAGCAATTCAGCTTGATGCTGGTGCACATGCTCCTCCAGGAGAGCTTCCTTCTCCTGAATCACTTCCTGCAGGGAATTCAGCTGAAAACATACGCCACAAAATAAAGCAAACCAACAAGGTTATGAACCTGACAAACACACATGCTTGCTTTCAACATGCACCAGCATGTTGTGTGTGTGACGGAGTTTTCAGCTGGACAATCCTATACATCATCTTGGTCAAACAGTATTTTTACTTGGCGTCTTTATCCTACTATTATGTGTATAACAACTGATAAGATTTCAGATCCCAGAAAGCAAAAAGCATAGAATTTAATCTACAAATACACAGAATAATAAATTATTACAATATAATTAACAGTTCATAAAACTTCTGGGCTTTTAATTGTATAGGATGCAGCCCAATTCATAGTTCAAAAGCTAAACCTGCAATTCAGAATATTAAAAAAATCTTTCCACAACTACCTACAGCATACCATTAATGCTGTTACATCCTGTGATATGCAGCCATCCTGCACACAGGGCAGAACACAGAGAGGCGACGGCAGGCCTGGCAGCTGGAAGAACACTGCTCCACGTACTGCAAAGCCCATCACAGAGCAGCAGGGTAGACAGGGAAGAACCCAAATTCTGACTCAGAGGAAGGACCACCCTATCCAGGCCCTTCCAGGGACTGTTTTCCCCCTCCCCAGAGAGCCATCAGCCCCACTGTCCAAGGATGAAACCCATCACTTACCTGCAGAGCACCTTCTGCACCAAGGGTGATTCTGGCCTGGGGCAGAGGATGGGGGGCAGGACAAGATCATTTGGGGATTGTGAAAGACTTAGGTAATGTTTAGAGAAGCCAAAGGCAGAAATGGATGATCTAGGTGATTTGAGGAAGCTCAAGACTGACAAAATTGAGGTAAGGGAATTGAAGACCAGTATCATATTAGTCTAAACAGTGAGGTGGGAAACACAGACTGAGGAACAGACAAAAAATTCTGTACCTGTGTTGCATACTTGATTTCAGCATCTTTCAGATTCACTTTGGCTACAGCCAGCTCTTTCTTCAGGTCTTGAACAGTCTCCTCTTGCTCCCTAAGCTGCTTTTTCAGTACTTCCATTGCCTCTCTGTGGCCTTCACTTGTATTTTCATTTTTCTGACATTGCAAGAGGAAAAAAGTGGGAAGAAGAGAAACAGAAGAAATTAAACTTATCACTATTACTGGTTAATAAATTTAATTCATTAATTAATTTTTAAAAATACACTATAATGCTACTTTACTCTTGACTCCTAATCAGATGATTATTTTTACTACATTGCTTCATTTCTTAACTTTACATTTATTTCTTTAAATGAAGTTGTCCTATTAAGTAACTATTTTCCCTATTTCTGTGTCGGGATGCACAAGATGCTTTTAATTGGGAAGTGTCAAAGCACTTGGCAGGGCTAACAGCCCGTGACTGCTCACTATATAAACTAAGGCAAATTAGATTATTAAATACATTATTTATTATATGACTACTCTGATTTTTTGAGGCTTTTTAACATCACAAATTTCTCTAATACCAGAAATAAAAACATTTTAAAATTAATTATAGAAGAATATTCTCCACTTGGCAAAGGGGTAAACATTCTAGAGTACAGAAAATGCCCACGGAAATCTTTTTAGACTGCAGGATTATTAGCAATGAACTTATTAGATACAAACAAAGGGAAAAGGCAAACAATTATCATTTCTACACCACTCTGAAGCACTTAAATCCTCTGTTTATGACCAAGAAATGTAAACAACATTTCACATAAAATGTGCTTAGGCTGTGTCTACTCAGACAACCCAGCACACTACACCTGCACTCTTCTCTCTATCTCTCCACCTGGGTGAGGGCAGGTCCCTCACCACCTGTCCCTGAGCAGAGAAAACCTGCTCTACATTCTTATCTCAGCACTTCCAGCTACTGTCAGCACACAATGCTGGGTATTTCATACTGAACATATATAAAATACATATCTTCCATTCCAGGTATTGGGTCAAACACCTTCAATAACACAGGAATTCTACAGAGTATTTATGCCTTTAAACCAAATCTGAAAAGACTGTGAAGGCTTTTAAAAGTACTTATACATCATGTAATAAGAGTAAGAGGCTCCTGTTCCTCAAAAGCTGTTTCACCTACAGAGAAGGTCATTGGCAGGAGGCAGAACAAACAGACAAAGAAGCTTCAGTTGCACTTTAATTTAGAAATAGAACAAGACCAAAGAATAAAGAATAGAAGTGCAGGAAACTCTAAGAAGCCAGGATATACATAACTTGTAAGACTGGGGCAGAGGAGCTGCTGGAGGGAAGATAGGTGGATTAGTTTGCTTACTTGTAATTAGCTTTCAGGATTGATACTCACAGTTGGATTTTAAAAAGCCTCTTACACTGACCACTACATGGAGTGCCACAAGTAAGGACAGCAAGCACAGCCACAAAGAGCTCAAGGTTTTCAATGCTATGTTTTTACAAGATATAAGCTCTTATATCTGAACATAATTTATCTTTACCCAGTTCAAAAGTTTGAGAGGAGCCTCAATTGTTCTGTACATAGATACTATCTGAGAGAAGGATATAAGCTGATATTTCCATTCTTCTCAAAATAGGGCACTCTGCTAAAAGCCCAGGAAGTAAAAGTACTAGTTAGATATTTAAAATATAGCCTTCCCACAGGGCCCACATCATCGAGAGAGAAAAAAACCAGCCCTTTGCTAATATTCAATACTTCAGCATAACATGCAACTCTAACCTCGAATTTTCACATTCAAATGGCAGGGTAGCTGTCTAGGAAATACCCCCATTACTCAAGACAGCGTCTACTTGGAGAAAACAGTGTGAATAAAGGACTCTGTATCTTCTCAGTAGGTCTAACCTTGCAAGAAAGAAGCGAGTGCTTTCTGGGTCAAATACAAAATATTGCAGGTAACTGCCCTAACAATTTCACTCAAACTATGTTCTAACCCAAACCAAATAAGGCTGTGGTCCATACCACGTCCACTGGAGACTGTCTCAAGCCCTCATTCCTCTAATTAGAAGGCCATTTTTCTTAATGGCTAATTTACATTCATCCATTCACCGGCATTATCCCTTAACAGTTTGCCCACTTTATTAAGGTGAGGAAGCTCACCTTCCTCATACAACTGTAGAGAGAAAAGACATTTCTTCTCTGACTTTGGCTGACAAAATAACCAAGCTGTTTGAGTGTCTCCCAAGTGCAGCTACTAACATGATGGGAGAACAGAAAGTCTCTTGCTGCTCTCAGAATTTATCTTTCTGATTCCAAGTGAGCAGAACATGCCAACACTGCACACAAGGCCTTGCCACTCTCAGTACAATAGCTAGAATGGTATGTAAAAAAGATAAAAGTCTCTTTTTAAAATCTATATTGCACTAATTAACTGATGATCAGCTTTCTCTCATTTTGCCTTCTTCAACTGATAAATTCGATTTTTGAAGCAAGAACACTCACCAGTCCTCAACTCCGAGTCTACATAAAGTCATGTAAGCACATGGATGTTACACACCCATGTTGCAGAAAGGTAGGCTGAAAAAGAGCCTCAGCACCAGGACAGCAATGTCAAGTGACACAGCGAAACAGCTCCAGTGGCCTTCACTGGCCTCTACAGCCAGAGAATGCTGTTCATGTTTGATTGTGCACTGGTTAAATTTTGCTTTTTCTGTTGTGTCAGACCTTGAGATCATCCAATTCTTCATGTGTGAAACCAGATGGTGCTTTGCATTGAGAAAGACTCTCAAGTTGGTATTGGGAATTACAGAAGTATATTTCTATGATTTTATGATGCTCTCAATCAAAAATAGTCAGCACAAGTCATAGAATTGATCTTCACTTCATTAGTAGTCACCTCTCATCTGACAGCTCTCAGAGGCACCTCTTATTGTTTGCTATAATATTTTAATATTTCTTTCAATGTCTGAAATAACCTTTATGTTTTCTAGTTTAATGAATCATCTGATGTCGGGAAACGACTCTGGACTTCTATCCCATTTCTCTTCCATAATATTACCAACTTTTCTTCAAAAACATTGTTCTGCTGATCACATAGTCAAGTTTCCAAAAATTACCAGCTCCAGTGGGAGCTTCTAGTTAGTAGCCAATAGCCTCTTTAATGTCTTTGTAGAGGACACTTTCCCCTCAGTTTTTACCTAGTGTTACACAATTATGGTTTGTCAACCATAAAACTTTATAATGGCTCAGGAAGCTACACGATTGGAAAAAATATATATTTATGTTTCTATATTTAAGTTACTGCCTTCCAGTTTCAATGACCTCCTTACCTCTTTGTCCTTGTACTTCAGCCAACCTTTGCTGTACTGTCATGACAGGCAACATTTTGAAACTCATAGCTCAGATAGACACACAGTTTCTGCAGGAAAGATTTCAGCTACAATGGATTACCAAAGTTATGCAGAGGGGAAACAAGCCCATGACCTTGAGGAGATCAAGCTGAGCACTCCAAGGGCATCTGCAGTACAAAGAAGCTGGACAGACAGGCTTGCTACAGCACAGGCACAGACATCCTTACTGAAATTATGAATATCCTGCTAATAAGACAAATAGACCCTGGTGGGTCACTGTGACCTGAAACATCAGGCAGTACACCAAGTTATCAGTAGAAGCTACATCTTTTAAATAGCCCCCTTCTCCCAACCTTGGGATACTCCAGCTCTTCTGCTAAGGCCTGTGTAGGTAGTGGTGATCCTTTCTCTGTCAGCTCCTCGATGCGTTTATTCAGAGAGGCCAGTTTGGCTTTAGCTTGAAGTTTAAGTTTCATCAGCTTGGCATCTGCGGCCTCTCGCTCTCTCTGTAAGAGAAAGACACAAACTGACTGCCCTGACTCCAGTGCTGCTACTCAAGGAGCACCACTTTGAAAAAGCTACACAGTTTGTCAGCCTGCCATATTCTGTTTAACGCTGCCTCCCCAGTAACAGCACTATCTAAAACACATCTGCAAACCAAATTTGTTCTGAAACAGCACACATACCAACACTGTAGCTTCTACCCCAGCACTTCCTTTCAAGGGACAGAGCACTCAGAGACTTCACTCAGCAGTGAATACAAACTCAGTTTGACTTTCTCTGCTACATGCAGTCCTTCAGAACTATCTCAAGTAACCACACTCCCACCATACCTCAGGGTCATTACCTTTGGGAATGTAATGAAACCACTGGACTAGTGAATGAGTGCAGCATAGGCTTCTCTGTGTCAAACACTCTGAAGTGGGGAAAGAACAACCTCACACAAGATATTAGTACTTATTACAGCCACTGGGAACCTGCATGGGCCTCAAAGGGCTCTGAGACAAAATGCTGTGTAACTTGGACGTAACTTATCTACTCTAGTCTAAATTAACCCAATCAAACTAACAGAAGGTATCCTACATTTCATAGGGTCCATTATTCAAATACCAATATTTCTCTGGAACTGATGCCATTCGTCATGCAGGTACCTCATGTTCAAAAGAAACCAGAGACTGACTTACACAGAAGACTGAAGCAGCATTTTACTCTTGGCTCCCAGAGAAAGAAATAGTACCTGCAACACAGTTTCTTTTTCCTGGAGCAGGGCATCCTTTTCTCGAACCAAATCCTTCAGCTGAACAACTAGCTTTTCTGTTTGGGCTAGGCGCTCTAACAGCTCCTCAGGTGCCTCTTCCATGCTTTCTGCTTCTGACTGCAAAGCTTCTACCTGAAACAACAAAATGAGTGTTCTGAAGGAAAAAATCTATTAACAGCCTGCAGCACAGCACCCACATGATAGCTTCAGCTTCCGTCCTCAGTGCTGCACTCTGCTCCCTGCAGATGAAATGCAGGCATTTCATGAAGCCTGTAGAAACACAGTTAGATGAAACCAGGAGGAAACTCAAAGAACTTGTAAGCCAACACACAAAAACAAAGAGTACCTTGCTGAACACCACATGAACAAATCTGAAAAGAGAGGCACCCTCACACACTATTCACTGTCTCAATACCAAAGGGCAGCACAAATATGAAGCCTCCCACTGTGACCCAACGATGCAGAGCTTCCCCTTCTGCTACACACAACCACTAGTACTCTTAAAAGTCCTTCTTCACCCTAACTCTAGTTTGTTTCCTGGGATCACCTTGACATGAGGAAACTGAGATTATGGTCTGCCCAACAGAAATGCTGACTTCAGAGGTGAGGAGTAGAAGAAAAGCAGAGTGGAATGACAGCTCAGTCTAATGCCCAGCAAGGAAGAAGCAGGAGACAGTTCTCACTGAAGTCTAATGAACCATGCTCCCCAAACTAATTGTCAATAATATCTGAAAGTCTATAGATAACACTGTACTTACAGCAATAGATGGTTCAGTAACTGCATCTCCATCCTCCCCCGACAGCTCTTGTAAAACAGTACTTGCTAAACCTGATAAACGGCTCAGCATCTTGAGCCTAAAACAAAACCAAGAGTCAGAATAGAGTTCCAGAGTTAAAACTGCTATGAAGAATAACCTCCCTTCTGCTGATCTCTAATGCTACAGCAGCTGGGTGACCTGGTTTGTAGGAATTT
Source organism: Chloebia gouldiae (assembly GCA_003676055.1). NCBI lineage: Eukaryota > Metazoa > Chordata > Aves > Passeriformes > Passeridae > Chloebia > Chloebia gouldiae. Next base: position 34,913 of record QUSF01000202.1, on the reverse strand, counting down.
GTCTCCTTTGCCAAGAGAGAAAAGCCAAAGTAAAACCTCAGGAAAAAAGAAATGGTCACGTTAACAGAAGCACTGTTAATGTGCTCTGAATATTAAAGCAGAAGATGTGCTGGTGTCAAGATACATGAAGATTCCTTCACTGCACCACACATATGATTGAAAAATATATTTTTATACTAGATGCCAAATCATACTCATAGTTCATCCTTGATCTTTCTTAACAATGACATTACAGAACCACAATCTGTTCAGTTTACGGAAAAGAAAGGTGATTGTTAAATGAAGTCATTTCTCTACAGGCCAAACATGGCCTGTAACAAAATCAGCTTTCTGCTAATAAGTAGTGGAAATAATGGACTGAGCCTTGATGTTTGTTAAACAGTGTGTCTGTATAGCTAAACAGTTATAAAAGTGTGTCACATTGGAGAGATGTTGAGATCTCTGCATGCCGCATACAGGACCCTCAACCTAGGGGAATAGTCTGGAGAGGACATTAGATTCCCTGGCTGCTGCTCAGCGTACCCTCTTTCCCTTCTCTGAAATTCAGGGGCCAAACTAATCCAGCAAGTGGAAGTGAAGAACCAAAAAACATGCAGCAGTACCAGCCAGCAACATATAACTTGTCATTTTGGGCAGAGCAGTAAATTAAATTCTCCATTATTAACTGAGACGAACGGGTGCACTCCACCTCACTAAATTCATCAAATTTGAATGAGCCTTTGTGTAGAGTTGCCAACAAGGAGGATAACAACAGGCTGGAGAAACAGATGGATAGAAACATGGTGAAGTTCAGTAGAAGCCTATGCCTGGAATGGGAAAAGCGTGAGTTGCACAGGCTGAGAAGCAACTGGCTGTACAACTGTGTTGCAGAAGACAAGCTCCAAGTGCTGATGGCCAAGCCTGGTGCGAGCCACCAGCGCGCTCACGGCCAAGGTCATGTGAACAGTGAGCTGTACTGGCAGGACTGCAGGCAGCAGGTTGAGAAAATCAATTATTCTTCTCTATTCACACCTGTAAGACTACATTTGAAGTAGAGTGCCCACTTTCAAAACAGTGAATCAAGTACAGCAGAGAGCCCCCAGGATGACTGGGGTTTGCTTTACAAGGCATGTGTGGAGAGTATAAGAATGCTGGGCCTGCTCAGCCCTGAGAACAGCAGGTGAGGAGTAGGATACGACTGCTGTCCTCCCTACAACCATCCATAAGGTAGCTAAAGACAGAGTCAGAGACCTCTTACAAGGTCCACATAGGATGGACATGAGGCAGAGGACACAAGTCGCACCATGAGCAATTTCAATCAGAAAAAAAAAGGGAAGAAGTTAAAATACTGTATTAAGCTCATAGCAATCTGATCTGATTTTTGATGTTAGACATACTAAGAGCAAAGGATTTGCTCAACTGAAGTCCCAAAGTCCCTTAAGAATCACAGAATCATCATTCTAGTGTCCTATAAAAAGAGGTCACATGTGACACTTGACATCTCTGAACACAAAGGCCACAGAACTGTCCATGCCTGTAAGTGGCAAAATAATTTGTATAATTACAGAAGCTCCAGTACTGCAAGCTGAAACTAGGCAAACTCACATTAGCTATAAGATCAATTTTACATTATCAAAATTATCTCCATCAAATGGAATCCTCACTAGAAGCAGGCTCCTGAAGCTGGCTACACAGATCCACTTGTTCCTGATATCCCTTGCCTTACTAAGCAAACCTCTTAGATTGCCACTTGGATGTGTGAAAATACTGACACGGAAGAGGAGCAGCACATTACTCTTCTGTAGCAGTCACCTGATTTTGCAGAAGTAGAAAACATGGCAATGCACACTCATGCATCAATAGCAGAAAAGAGCATATTAATACTAACCTGCTTTGTACTCCAAGGAGCTCATGGGTCTGCTGATTCAGTAGCAATGTTTCCAAGGTAGAGCAGTCACACACAGGTCTTTATTGCCATTCCTTATTAACTCCCGAGTACTGACAGGTTGCATGAACCAAGACTTTTGATGGAGAAAGAAGCAAAAAAGAACAAAAAAAGAATAAAATAAATTACCCAGTAATAAAGAAATAAGCCCATCCTTCATCCTACACAGTACACTCCAGGACTGTTAGTCAATCACTTGCAATACACATGAAAAGTAATAAGTCTGCTCTGTTTGGGAACATGAATTTGCAGATGTGCCCTGGTTTCTCACACTACATAGCACGAGCTTAGTGATGGAATAAAACACTCCAGCAACAGTTAGTGTAGCAAAAAGACATGCAGCAAGAGGCCAGGCCTCAGACGGGCTCCTGCAAAGAGCTCAAGGGGATGCAACTCCTTCAGAAACACAGTCAGAATGCCAGGATTGTTCACGTTCTGCAACACAGCAGTCACTGAAACAAGTCCTGGTGCTTTGCTCGTGTCTCAGCTGGCCCTGGGCAAGATGTGAGGCATGGAACTCCACAACAGTACAGCTTCCCAGCTCCTGCTAGGGAGATTTCTTCTGACAACAACTGCTCACCAATTCGGTAATATGAGACACTCACGTGGAGACCAGGAATGTCTGGAATCCATCATAAGAATAATGAAGTATTTATAGTTTTGTCAACCATCACTCCCACAAAGCCCCAGTGAGGAAATGAACCTGCTGTCTCGGCAATGGTGCATTTTAGAAAAGAGACATCCACATGCAAGAACACCTCTTTCTAGCTATCCCAAACACTTGACAAAGACGGATCTGATCTTCCAACTGAGTTAGGCCCCAGCCTCTTAAAGTCAGAAATGCAAAATATATGGCTGGGACCAAGAGAACCAATAGATGAATTATTAGAAAAATGAAAAAGCCACAGAATCTAGGCATCTGCATGGGCCTCAGCACATATCTGCATGCTACAGGCACAACAATTTCAGGCACGCATACCTGGATTGAGAAAATATTCCTTGGCTTTGTCCAGGTTGGCCACATTAACCTGATACTGCACTCAAGCTAATAAGCCTTGCTGGGTTTGGGTCACAGTTGGCCTCCTTAAAAATGCAAACAGTGGAACCACCTGCACCTATTTGCACAGATGTGGACATTAATAACCTGAACTCCAGTCTTAGAGATTCGTGTCTTTTGAATTAATTTTTAATTTACATTCTCAGGTCAGCCAAATATGGCAAGGGATGTGAAAGGAAAACAAAAAGTAATTCTACAGCACTGTAAACAGCCATAAGTTTGCTCTCTGTGTAGAGGAAACAGGGAGAACATGGGCCACTGCTCTGAATAGCATGCCTTGGATCACATCCCTGAAAGCAGCACTGCAGAGAGAGACTGGGGATTGCGGTGGACAACTGACCTAGGCCATCAATGCACCCTCATGACAGAGGCCAGCAGCAGAATCCTGGGCTGCCTCAGGAGGAAGGCGATCCTTCCTCTCTACCAGGTACCCGTGAGGCCACGTCTGGATTTATGTGTCCTGTTCTGGGCTCCCCAGAACAAGAGGTGGGAACTTGTTGGAGGAAATTCAGTGGAGGACAGCATAAATAATAAATAAAGATAAATGAATAAATAAAAGGCACAAGGAGAATCTTATCAAAGAACCACAGACTGGCTGAAGTTAGAAAGTAATCTGGTCTAAGCTCCCTGCTCAAACAGAAGCTGTGCAAACAGCTTCTGAATATTTTCAAGCACAGAAGGCTTCACAACCTCCCTGACAACCTGTACCTGTGCTCAGTAAGCCAGAGAGTGAAGAAGTATTTCCTGATGATCAAGGTAATCACCTGTATCTCAGTTCATGCTCACACCAGGCAGCACTGTAAAGAGCCGGCTCTGCCTTCTTTGAGCCCTCCCTGAGAACAAAACCAGGAACGGGCGTAACATGGCTTTACACTGTCCCAAAGCCAACAGCCTGCACAGAGGGTGGTGGCTGTCTTCAATTGTGCATTAGCCTCAAGGGCTTGTGCCAAACATGAAAGGACAGAGGTTAATCTGTGTTCCACTGCCTCACCCCAATAAAGCAAACAGTGCTCTCAGAGCCAAGACTGGTGCTCTCCCAGGCTCACACTGGCATATGGATTCCCACCTCTGTAATGAACAGCAGAACTCAAGGACCCTCACAGAGCTCAGGCTGTGAGCCAGGATCCTTTACATCGTCCACCTTTGCTCAGCATTCCTGTGACTAACGAACTTTTGCTGGGGAGACTTTACTTTGAACACTGGAACTACAGATCAGCAGTCATCTGGAGGAGGCTCCTTTCCTCTGAGATACTCATCCCTGACCCAAAGAGTTGAAGCCCACTGCTAGTCTGCACAGCCTGCAGTAAGCAGCACATTTCTATCCTTAGGTATCAGCCACAGTAAAGAAAGATTTTACAATGTTCTTCCCTAATTTATTCTACTATATGCTTATTATACATAAATGAAGCTAATTCCTTGCATTTCTCTTCGTTTAAAGTCAAACACGCATTAAAAGCGCTGCTGCTGTGGACAAGCCCTGGGCCAAACTTCTCACGCTGTGAGGAGGGGTTCCAAGAGAAGCCGGGCGGGTCGGGGAGCATCGGAGCGGCGGCGGGCAGCGCCAAGGGGCCCCAGCTGCCCTGCAGATTTACCGGACCGCACGCCTCCGACGGGCCCCGCGGAGTGCCAGCCTCCCTGCGTCGGGCTGTACTCCCGGTACCGGGGGCACCGCCGGCAGCGTCCCACCGAGGGGACTGGGGGGACTGGGCCGGGACGCGAAGACCAGAGCGAGAGCAGAGGCCTGCCCCGGCCCGCTGCCCCTTACGAGCCCGTCCCGGCCCCGCACGGCCACGAAAGGAGCGACCCCAGCGGCTGCCGCCGAGAGCCGGGCGGCGAAGCCCGCACGGTGCAGGCGGAGAGCACCCAGGGCGAGGGGAGGCACTGACCTGCAGCACGATGGCGGCGGGGGGGGGGGGGGGGGGGGGGGGGGGGCAGCGTCGAGGGGCGGCGGCTGCTGCTACTGCCGCCGCCGCCGCACCGCTCCACCGCGCCACCTCAGCACCGGAACGCGCCGCCGCCACTTCCGCCCACGGCGCAGAGAAACCAATCAGCTGCGGAGGTTGAAAGATAGACGTGACGGCCAGGCAATCGCTGCCTCGGCGCCATGGTTGTCCTGCAACATGGCACGAAGTGACCAATCCCGAGCACGCTGTGCGTTCCCGCCCAATAACAAGGCAGTGACCAATCAGTTGCGGCGTTTCGGGCCGGACTGAAACGTTGGTGAGACGGAGACTCACATTGGCCGGTGGGCGACGGGGGCGGGGCAGATGCCGCGGGGGCGGGGCCTGGCGCTGCCGCCCGTTCTCGGTGCTGTGGTCCCTGTAAGGATGATCCGGTCCCACCCCTGCCATAGGCATCTCCCACCTGCCCGGGTTGCTCCAAGCCCTGTTCAAGCTGGCCTTCCTGAGGCGTCCGATCCAAGCCTGCGCTCTTGGAAATGGGCACTATTGTCCCTTGCTCTGGTATTACAGCTCTTGATGTAAAAATGGTTTTACATGCTGATAGACCAAAATGAGGTCTCTCCCGGGCCTTCTGTTCTCCAGGCTGAGCGCCCCCGCTCTCCCAGCCCGTCTGCAGAGCAGAGGGGCTCCAGCCCTTGGAGCAGCTCTGTGGCCTCCTCTGCACCTGCTTCAGCAGCTCCAGATTTGTCTTCTTCTGGGGGTTCCAGGACTGGAGAAAGCTCTGCAAGTGGGGTCTCACCTGCATGGGGCAGAGGGACAAAATTCTCCCCCTCACCTGCTGCCCCTGCACGCTGGATGTGCACACTGCCAGCCCCTGGCCAGTCTTGTTTTCCTTCTCAGAGCTCTCAATCATTGCCTCCCTGGTCTGTACTGGTACCAGAGGTTGCCCCCAGCCAGATGTAGGGCAAGATTTCAGGGGGCCTGAGCAGCGCAGTGTCCTGCCTCCTGGCCACCCTTACTGTGCATGCAGACGCACTTTATTCCTATTTCTGATGGCACCAATAGTGTGCCAGTGTCCTGGTATGGCCATGGGCTCTGTCCCTACTTCACAAGGCCTCAGGACCAAGGCTTCCAAGGCTTGCCAGGTGTGCTCTGAATTTTTCATGCCCTGCCTGCAGCTTTATTCACTTTGTTCATTTCACTTTGTTCACTTCAGCTCTGAGAGCAATTTCCCCAGGTATCTATGGCTAATTTATTTTTCTTATCTATCTTTGTGTGGTACAACTGTGGGCTTATATTGGTAGTAGTAGCAAGCAGTTATTCTAGGTAGAATGAGATATTTGATATTCTTATACATACCTTTGTGAGTCTAAGTGGAAGGAAAGAGAAGAAAGGGGGGGGTTGGGAAGAAAAAAGAAGAGAGGATGAGGAAACCGTTCAAAAGAACATCACATTCCTCCCAGTCAAGGACCCAGATGCTGACAACTTCCCATGACTCTCCCTTCCTCTTCTGCAAACATCTGATCTTAATACCCAGAGGAGCAGCAGGCAGGTAAGCATAACATCAGAGAAAGCACAGACTGCATGTGTTGCAATTTTATTTGGATTATTGCTACTAGTGCAGCTTTTTTCTTGTATATAAGTACTTGCCCTACATTATTTTTCGTTGCTTTTCTGTAATTGGATGTAGATTTATTATGACTCCTGAATTAGACTGTTAAAATTTCTATTATACTAAAAGTAAGTTTTGGCTTCAATTGTGTATGTTAAGTGGTGTGACAGATACCCTATAGGGAAGGGCTAGGGCATCTAGAAGTATCTGGACAGGCTAGAGAGAAGGGCCCATGCCAGCCTCATGAAGTTCCACAAGGCCAGGTGCAATCCCCAACGTGGGTACGGGCTGGGTGATGCGTGAATTGGGAGCAGTCCTGTGGAGAAGGACTTGGGGGTCTTGGGCAAAGAAAAGCTGGATATGGGCCAGCAATGTGCACTCCCAGGCGATTGCAGCCTGAGCTCCATCAAAACTAGCACAGCCAGCAAGGGAGCCAAGCCTCCAGTTACCTGCTTTAGGGGAAGGTGTTTCTGCCTACAGCAAAGGCTGTAATTAGATGATTTTTAAGGACTCTTCAACCAAAACTATTCTGTGATTCTGTGATTCTGTGAAGGTCCATCAGTGGGAAGCACAGAGAGTGTGTGGTCTTAGACATCCAGCCTACCCAGGAGCTGCCTCTCGATACCTGGTCTCCCCAGCTGCTGGCACCTGGACATGCCAGACCCTGCGAGGTGCACAACCCTGCCACAGCCACCGTTACAGATTCTATTGCACACAACAGCATGCAAACCGACGTGTACACTTGAGTACATGTGATGGGGTGCTCAGGATGCAGAGAAACACAGACAGGTGGGTCACCCTCAACCCTACACCCTCAGTCAAATAGTCAGCTACTCCAGTGGTCTCACTAACAGAGACACACACACCTGTTTCACAGACTACTTGGCCAATTTGCTGGCTAGTCTGGCTTGATATTTACTAGTGATCATAGACTGGCATGGTCTCACTCAATTCAGTTGTGGGCACTTAAATCCCCATGCATACATATGCCCAGAGCACAGCTCTGTGTAGCCAGAAAAAAGAAAAAAGGAGGTAGAAGTGTTAGAAGACAAGAAAGACTGTGACCAGGCCCAAGGCATGGATACACAGTCATACTGATTAGCACCATTCTACATGCAACCGGTCCCTTCTGTTCCCCTTGCCTCCATTTTCTCATGTTTGCTCATTCCCATACCACCTAGACCCATCCCTTTCCCCAACCTTCTTTTCCCCTGTTAAATATCCTCTTGTGAGTCTTGTCCCCAAATGCTCTTTCCCTGGACCCCACAGTGTTTTCCATGTCCCTAGGCAGTACACAGTTTGTAGAGTCCTCTGCAACCTCTCCTACCAACTCATCATGTTGGGTGCCACTTCTAGGCCCAAGGCTCTGGTGGCTCCCCTGCAACAGATTTAAGAGCTGGGACAGGGCCTTTATTTCTCTTACTGGGTAATTTGTGTTCCCCAGCCTGTGGTTGTCTCTCTGCTCCTTCCTCTTTGTGCAGTTGAGCCTTTCATGGGTTGACTGCACTTCCGTGATGGTACTTGGATTTGCCAAGCCAGGGGATTATTTGGGTCCCCTCTCATTGTTCCTCTGTGCTCCTTTGTGTGCATGGAGATGAACTTTTTCCCACATAACCTCCCTCCTGTACTGGGCCACTTCTGTAACACTTTCTGGTCCTACACACTCTGTTATTCAACAGGTCTATTTGAGAAAACAGACTCTCAAATCCACTTAGAAGAGCAGATCTTTACTTAACCTCACAGCCCACATCTTGTGGACATTTCCTCTTATCTTCACATATAATTATATCAAGGTTAAAAATAGGGTAGTCTACCAAACCAATATAGCTCCCAATGCCAGTGTCTGATTAACCTTCTCACCCTTTCTGCTTTAGCTCCTAAAATAGCAGTGATTTGCTAGATTATCTTGCACCTCCTTTCCATTCTAAGAAGACTGTGTGTATCACTGAATCTTTCTGGTTTGTAGATCAGCCTCTAAGGAGATTAACATTTATAATTGGCTTGCGGAAAGTTAGATCCCTCATGTAACTGACATTGGTGTTGAGCATAGACAGGAGCAAATGGGCAGTGCTGTGAGAGCCACAGGAGGAAGAGGATCATTCCTGTAGCATCATCCTTCTGACCACAGACACATATGGGAAACAACAGCAGCTCCACAGTGGATGATCTACAGGCTGTCGAGATCCACCACTGGTACAAGAAATTCATGACGGAGTGTCCTTCTGGACAGCTGACAGAACATGAATTTAAGCAATTCTTTGGTCTTCGAGGGCTGGATCCAGAGGCCAATAAATACATTGAGCAGATGTTCCGCACGTTTGATATGAACAAGGTGAGTTCTCTGTCAAGGAATTAACTGTCTTGTGCTACTTAGAAGTGATCCAACTCCTGCACCTTCAGAGTCTTTGTCTTTCTCTTGCAAACATAAAGAACATAAATATTCTCTTGCAAACACTGGTGGGGAAAGCTGCCAAGGGGTACTTATATAAAGTAGCTAAATGTAAGGAGCAAATGACTGTGTACAGGTAATAACATAGATGACATAAACATAGGTACACCTGATTATCTAACTACCTCATGCAAGTTCATATTTGAATTTTGAAAATTCCTTATTGCTGATTATTTGACTTGGCCTTCTTTAACTAGCAAAATGCTAATTTCATTATTCTTCTTACATGTTCTTATTATTCAAAAATATAGGAATCAGACACAACAGAAATCATTATAGCATTCACAGAGGAGTAATTTCCAGGTATTTGGCAGCTGAAATTAACACTGCATGGGTAGACAATGTCTGTGGCTGTCCTTGGTGCTGGTAGGTGCAGCATGAAGCTGGAGTGAGGGCGTGGGCAGTGTTTCTCACTGTGATGGGTGAGAAACACTGCACTGGTAGAAAAGAGTAGCCCCCATAATTCCTTTGAGCGTGCAATGGCCCTCACTTTTGCCTGCATTTTATCCATATGTATTTCAGCCTATGCTTGTAGACCTGTATTCTTAATGACAAAGAAATCTGGGTTTATAGCATTCAGAGAAAATTCAGCTTTACTCTCTGCTTCAAGGTTCTGAAATGAGGTCAAGAAGGATCCAGTCACAGAGGCATGACAACCAGGTGGGAAATCACAGAGTTAGTCTTGAAGAAGGAAAGCTTATGGACCAACAAGGAATTATTACTTTGAACATGTGAGGCAGCATAAGGAGTTAAGGGTTGCTTAGGAATATTACAAAAATCTTAAGCAGAGCAGCAGATAGGCTCCATTAGGGTAGCTGAGGTCTTGTGGTGGATGTAATGACTGGAAATAACTGCAGACCTCAAAGAACATGTTTTCTCACCCCAAAGTCCTCTGTGCCCAGGATGATAACAGTGACAAGAAGCAGTTTCATGAGGTAAAGCAAAATCTTTACAGCTTTTGCACAAGTCTTTCTTTCACTTCACCTCTCTCCCTTCTTGGGATGTTTAAGGAATTTAAAATGTATTCAAGGATGTTGTGCATTCCAGAGTTCACCTGTGAGCCCTGTGTTACGCAGTAAACAATTTCATAAGAAGGTTCTCAAATTCAAATTTGATCAGAAAAGCTATCATCTAAATAAAGTGATAGTGATCTCAGGAGGAATGAAGTAAAAGTGTGGCAACTCATGGTGATGGACCTACAGCAGTTAATCTTAGTCTGTTAAGAGTTAGTCACGTAATCTAAGATCACTTTATGAACAAGGGCAAGGAACAAGAGCACCCAGAGGAAAATCCACCCTGTCATAATACAGACATGATGGATGGAATTGTATACTCTCTGGATCTTCATATTTTGAAAACTTTGATAATGAGAAAGAGGATAAATTTTCAATATTCTTCTTTTATAAACTGCAATCATAGCATTATAGAATGGTTTGGGTTGGAAGGGATCTTAAAGGTCACCTCATTCTACCACCTCCCATGAGCAGGGACACCATCTCCCAGGTTGCTCCAAGTCCTGTCCAGCCTGGCCTTAGACACTTCCAGGGATCCAGGGGCAGCCACATCTTCTCTAGGCACCCTATGCCAGGGCCTCATCACCCCCTAAGTAAAAACTCCTTCCCAGCACCTCATCCCAATTTACCCTCCTGTAGATGCAATCCATTCCTCCTTGTCCTATCATGTCCTGCCCATGCAGAAAGCCGCTCTCCCCCACTACTATAACCTGCTTCAGGCACTGCAAGGGGCACTGAGGTTTCCCTGGAGCCCTCTCCAGGCTGAAGAATGAATGTGAACAGCACAGCAGATGGACAGACAGAGCAGGGACTCTGAGAGCCTGCAGGTGCACTGAGCAGGGCTGAAAACATGGTTAATGGTGAGCACAGAAATTTTACTTCAACACCTCAGTCACGTCAGCATCGCTGTGGCCACAGCGCAGCAGCGTGGGCAGGACAGAGAAGCCTCTGGCCCCAAGGCTACCTTTGGCCCAGCAGGAACTGCTGTGATCCACTGTAGCCCTGGATCCTGCTGATCCCGCTGCTGCTCAGGCTTTTTTGTCCTTTCGAAACTGCAGGAACTCCTGCAGCAGATTCTGGAATTGCACCAGGATCTGGTGGGGGAATGCCACGGGCAGTGACGTGCCCGAGGATGTCACTGCTGGTCTCTGGCTGTACTCAGGGTCAAGTTGATATGTTCCTCTGGTTCCTCTGGTTCCTCAGGCTCCTCCTCGGGGGCCAAGGTGACAACTGGCTTTGGTGCTGGACCAGCTCTTTCTGCTGGGCTCAGGCCCGTCTGGATGAGGATCCAGTTGTAGAAGTGCTGAGTGGAGGTGTAGATCCCGGGGTGCCTGGCTCTGTCACAGCCTCTTCCCCAGCTGTTCAATGCCACCAGCCAGTAGTAGTTGGCTCTGTTGTCCTTGCAGACGAGGGGATTCCCACTGTCCCCCTGTGCCAGGAGAGATGGCTTAGGAACTGTGGAGGGCTGCTGCCAGTCCCGGGGCTGGCTCCTCTCTCCCGGTCCCTGGGCTGGCTCCTCTCTCCCAGTCCCTGGGCTGGCTCCTGTCTCCCAATCCCGGGGCCGGCTCCTCTCTCCCAGGTCTTCATTCCCAGCACAGATCGGGGGCTCTCCCTTCTCTGCACATGGGTCCCAGATGTGCAGAAGACAGATGCCTGGGTCACACCTGCACTTTGGGTCTGCTGAGGGCACTGGATGGGCTTTGTGGGCAGGAACAGGACTTGGGGACAAGAGGACATAGGACAGGGACCCGCGGGTGGGGAAGGGAGGGGTGGAGAGGGCACAGACTGGGCTGTGTGTGGAGGGCTCCTACCTGGCAGGTGTCGATGCCACCCTGCGGGTACCCAGCACACAGGTTGTCAGCATGAACGTGGTGCTGTGAGCTGGGCACCTGTCCCTGCTCTGGGGACATCTCTGTCCCTGCTGTTTCTTACCCAGCCCTGGCGAAGCAGTGTGTGACCATGAGCACCCACTGGGAGCTGAGGAGGACACCCGAGCACATGTGCCATGTGCCATTCTTCCAGGTGGCCTGGATGCTGGCTATGCCGGGCCAGGCCCCTGGCTGGACACCCGTGCCAGCCACAACACGGGACATGTCAGCAGCAGAAGTCATGGAGCTAGTCAGAGGCCATGGGCTGGAGCCTGCGGTGTTCTTCTCAGTGGCTGCTGCAACTCAGGCTGAAAGTCCCCTGTCATCCCGTCCTGCCTAGTGCTGAGTGGCAGGAAGACTTGGGACCCCCAAGGGGCCCATCTATTCTACTGCGGCCCTGCAGACAGGTTGTGCCAGTAGCTGGCACTGGTCAAGGACTAAGACTCCTCCTCCAGGAACTGAGGCTGGAACACTGTGGTCTGGGTGTGGGGAACGTGTGGGGCCCCTACAGGGAACCCCCTAAGTGGGACCACTGACCTGCAGGTGTCCCAGGAGCCCCACACGGGCCCGGCCAGGGCCAGCAAGACGAGCAGCCACAGAAGAGCCATTGGTGCCAGCACAGGGGGCACAGACAAAACTGAGGTGGCACCTCTAGTTTGGCCCCACCACAGCCCCCACAGCCTTCGTGGTGCTCACAGTGCCCGGGACAGGGCTGCTGTCACAAAGGGGACAGTTCTGAGTGCTGGGCCTGGCAGGGAGGGGCAGCAGAGTCATAGAGACGTGGAATGGTCTGGGTGGAAGGGACTTTAATGACCACCCAGTGCCACCCCAGCCATGGGCAGGGACACCATCCACTATTCCAGGTTGCTCCAAGCCCTGTCCAGCCTGGCCTTGGGCACTGCCAGGGATCCAAGGGCAGCAACAGCTGCTCTGGGCACCCTGTGCCAGGCCTGCCCACCCTCACAGTCAGGAATTCCTTCCTAATGCCTAATCTAAATCTGCCCACCTTCAGCTTAAGGCCATTTTTCTTGTGTCCTATTGCTACACACTCTTGTCCAAAGTACCCTTCCAGCCTTTTTCTAAGCCCCCTTGAAGTACTGGAAGGGGCACCAAAGTCTCCCTGGAACCTTCTGTTCTCCAGGCTGACCAGCCACAACTCTCTCAGCCTGTCAACCCTTCTTCCCACCCTGAATGAGTATTTTAAATGTGGTGATCCTTACTGCAAAACAGCAGTGCTCTGCTAATTCACCTACATTCACCTTTTACACATGTTTATTTGCATACATTTCACAAAGGCATTTGATTTTGATTAAATACCTTAATAATTGAAAGTTTCATTTTTGCTCTGTTATTTGTTGAAGAATTATTGTTATTCAGAAACTTTGACCTAGATATGTGTTTTATTTGTAGTTTCTTTTTAACAACTTCAAATTTTAGTTAGCTTTAAATCTAGGACCAATGAACTTTTACTAACTGCCAGTTTTCTTGCATAAGAAACAAGACCTTTTTTACTTTCTTTGTAGAATCAAGAAATTAAATATTAAAAACCTAAATACTGAACATTTTTTCAAATCACACTCTATGTATTTCACAACACATTCCTAGTCACATTATTTTCCACAGAATGGAGAAGAGATCTATGGCTTAGTGGAATAGCACAGTTTCCCACAAAGGCAGAGCAGATTAGTACAGAAAACCTGCAGCCCATGGGATGGGCTCAGTGTTCTCTCCCAGCAGGCCAAAGGTAGTCATCTTTGGTGTACAGAGGTGGCTTTGTTCATGCTGACAACGAGGAGTGACAGGTTCCCTCACTGCAGATGGTGAGCAGAGGGGAGCCTCTCTCTACTAGACTTTAGGAACCCAGGTATTTAGTGGCTACAGAAATGTGTCTGTGCACTGAAGATTTTTCCTAAGTCAAAATCCCTGTGCCTCTTGTTGGCCTTTCTCTTTCAGCTGTGAATCTATAGAGCAATAAGGTGAAACAACTCCAGTGCATTAACTCCCTCAGTTTACTCCCATCACAATTTTGTTTTTTTTTTCTGACAGGATGGATATATTGATTTCATGGAATACGTGGCTGCCCTCAGCCTCGTTCTCCGAGGGAAGATGGAGCAGAAATTGCGGTGGTATTTCAAGCTCTATGATGTAGATGGCAATGGCTGCATTGATCGACACGAACTGCTCAACATCATCAAGGTGAATCTGCAGGGGTCTGTGTTCTTGCTTCTCTCCTTAAAGACAAATCTTACAAGTAAGACCTTTGCTGTTTCCCATATGGGTGATCATGGTTGAGATCTTAAAAAGCATTCCTTCTCTAAGCAGAATTCCCCACCACCATATAATGCAATAAGCAGACTTGACAGACTCTTTATTAGCACAGCTTATGTTACAGCATAGCTAACCATAAAATTGTTTTAGCTGCCTGCGACCTAAATTGCACTTTCCAAGGTTTCAGACCCTGTGACTGTCAGTTGCTATTTCTGCAATGTGTCCTTCATATGTCCTTTTCCCCATGAGAAGTTGGAGAGCTACTCCCAGTTTGCTTTTTAGAATCAGCTCCTAAATATCAATATAATAAAACATTTCTGACTCTGGCGAATAGCCTGAGGAAAAAGGATTGAGAATTGAAGGGATTGTATGCAAATATCTGTTGTGGATGGGGTTGGGATTATGGGCATAAAGATCACTATGAATATCTCGGAATAAATTGTTCTGCAAATTCGGATTATTTTGCAGATAATGGAAATGATCAAGATGCAGGAAAGATTCAATGACCCTAAATAAATAACATTTCTGAATATGAAATGTCATAAAATTCATTTGATAAAGCACTAATAAGATGCTAATATTGCATTCTTATCTGGGTAAGAATTTTAGAGCTGGGTATCAAAGACACCTGACCAATACCTGTAGTAATGTACAGCCTCCTACTAGTAGCTTTAAATAGAAATACTCAGACATTACAGCAAAGCAATGGATAGCAATAATTAACACTAAGCTCTTGAGAAACAAGTCCTGTGGGCAAAAACTGGTGGCAAGATCTTTATTGTCCTTTGTCTTTTTTGGTAATGTCACAAAATTGCTAAGATGATATAAGTTTTGGTAAAATAGCATTTGAAAAAAAAATAATGAAATGACCAAATATCAAAGGGTAAAAACTACAAACTGAATAGTCTTAGAATCAGTATAAAGGCTCTGAAATCACATCTTTCATGGACATCTTTAAACAAAGGAATTAATTAGCATTGAAAGAAAAGAGAACCCTGCACTACGTAGTTATGAGTAAGAAGAATTGTAGCAAACCGAAGTGGATAAGGCTTAAAATTTCTCAAGATGAAAATGTATTTCCAGAGAGCTTTAGGGAGAAGTCAGACACACAGGAAGAAGTATATAAATGGAAATTGTGAAAGTAAGAATAGAAATAAATTACCACAGCAAAGAACAAAGGAAATTCATAATGTCTAGTGTGGAAGGTGTTTGACAGAGTTTCTGAGGCTTGGTGTACCATAGGGTCACAAAGTGGGACAAAGTGGATCAATTAGGTGGATTTGGAGTCTGCCCTTTCTGCAGCACCTAAACTGTAGCTAAGCAGAATTAGGCCAATCCTCTGGGTTTTGTTGCTCATTCCATGCTCCAGAGCCATGCTCCCTTTGCACCCTTCAGTGCCATCTATAAGGCCTGATGATTTGTGCTTTGTTTTCCTGTGGTACTGGTTCATTTGTATGGGGAAGGTACTAGTCATGACTGTCTTATTCTGAATCAATGCTGACATGTGGAATCAGTCTGGGAGTCCTCAGGCAGCTGCTTATTCTTGCTCTTTTATTTTAGGCTATTAGAGCTATTAATGGTGGTGATCATGAAACTAGTGCAGAAGAGTTCACCAACCGAGTCTTTGACAGGATTGATGTGAATGGCGATGGTAAGGTTCCTGCCTTTGTCATCCAGCTCAAACAGTCTCTTCTACATCTAATTTTTCCTTTCTTGGTTGAACTTTAGGCCTCTTCACTTCATATTTTATTTCTATTTGCATTCTCAGCCAGTAATGCGTTCTCCATGGACCAAAAAGGATTTTTCTCCTGGCATTATACATAATCAGTGTGACAGGATTTGTTCCTTGTACTGATCTCAGCTTTGTTCTGTCCAAATGACTTTGGTAGCAGGGTTTTGGAGTGGTGTTTCATTTTCTTTTTTATATGTTGCCGTGTAGCTCATGCCAGTTAGAAGTGGGAAATACTATCAAATGGCCCCAGCTTCTCCTAAGTACTTCAGTATGGAAAGGAAAAGCTGCCATTTAATGTTGAAATTCAGAGTTTCTTCACTGGGTCTACTGTAGACAGTACAGCAAGAATATGAAGTGTTCAATCAAAAGTTGGTCAAGTGTCACTGTGGTCCCTGTATGTCCCCGAGAGGTATCTCTTTCCTTGCTACTCCAGGTGCTCCTTTCTGACAGGCTCTTTTGTTATTCCAGAATAACTCTGCTGAGCTGCTTCCGTGTACAAGGGCTTTTTGGCCTAGGACATAAAAATTTGTTTCTGTCTGTCACAGCCTCCTTCTGTCAGTTCCTTTATCCTTGAAAACCAGCAAGTATAGGGCAGGTTAGTATTACGACAGGTTGAGGCAAAAAGGATGGTATGATCCCACTCCTTACCTGCCCACTTCTATTGTTCTTTCTTATGTACCTTTTCCCTTGTATGGGGAAAAAAAGGAAGCAGGTGTTGTCTGGATACTGGGGATGTTTCATAAAAGCTTAAGAAGACTCTCTGAGGTCTTTAGGACAGTGCCTATATAGTAAGTGGTCTCTAAAGTTAGATTACTGTAGTCCTTTTCCTGTCAGATGTGGTTTCTGATGCCCTTTGTTTGTGTCTGACACAGGTGAACTTTCTCTGGATGAATTTGTGGAGGGAGCAAGGAAAGATGAGGAGTTCATGGAGGTTATGATGAAAAGTTTGGACCTGTCACACATTGTGGCCATGATAAACAACCGTCGGCATAGTGTATAAATCCAGCTGGGAGAAAATGCTGTGCCAATAGACAGAAGGGTGTCACAAGGAAGGAGAGACAGCATTTTTCAAAACAAAATTTCCACAAACATGAATATGGAAGTAGGAACAGAAACACACTGCTATATTTGTGTATTTGAGTGCATGTTCCTGTACAAATACTGAAGCTTAGCCACCTAAATGCAAGGCAGGTTCAGAAAAATTGAATCTGGGTGGCAGTATTTGACTTGTCTTTGTAAAAATTAAAGGCCAAATGTCAGGACACAAATTTCCTTTTTATTCTGTGTCCCAGATTATCAGTTTGAAATGGACTAAAAGTAACGCCAAGTTTGTGAAGAGCACTAGCAGAACTGGGTGGTGGAGTGTGGAAGAAATATTCTGACATAGAAAAGAAGAATTTCAAGCCATTATTAGTGTAGGAACTAACAAAAGAACATAGCTTGCACTGTTCTTGTCATGGTATTGGTTCATAAACAGCAGCATGGTTGTCCATACCACATGTGCTTGGATTTGGTAGTCTCTACAGAAGCAGCTTTAGTCATAGGATCACAAGAACTGAAAGAAAAACCAGTCTGGCAGTGACAGATCTGTCCTTAGCTGCAGCTGTTTGAGCTTTCTGTGATCAAAGTACCCTAGCAAACAAGTCAGCACTTTGGAGCAGCTTCTGTAACCAGAGATAATATGCTACTCAGTTTCCCAAAGTAGAAGAATTACTTGAGAGATCAAATCTTTTATATACTCATGGTCCTACTTATTCTCCTCTCATACAACTGAGTCACTGGGAATGTTCAAGGTCATACTGAACAAGGCTTGGAGTAACCTGATCTAGCCCCATGGCACGGGGCTGAAGCAAGATAATCTTTGAAGTCCCTTCCTACCCAAAGCATTCTGTGACTCTATAAATGAAGTATTTGAAGATGATCCTAAAGTTATTGCCTCTCACATCCTTTATTGGTCTTTCTTCTTGTTCTTGAGGAGAGAATCTAATCAAAAGAAACAACACACCATGGTGACTTGTGAACTGTGCTGTTCATGTGAATGCTGGAGTGAAGCTGATACTCTCAATCTGTGCTGCCATAAATGACTCTGATTTTATACACGATGGGAAGAGTGATGCAGCATAGATAGAAGCTCAGCAAACTGTGTCTTGTTCACTGTTCATTAGATAAGGTCATGATCAGAAGTTTCTTTGAATCTGAACCAGAAGGAAAGAAGAATGCAGGAAATGTTCGAGTGCCTATGCCATAGCTGGCATGTTTTTCCTGTGCAGGAGGAAGAATGTGCAGACCTGTAACAAAACTTTAGACTGGAATTATTCTTGCTCATATTTAGGCTTCTGTGATGTACATATGTGTATTGGTTTGCATAGCAAGGTTTTGGTAGCAGGGAGGCTACAGGAATTGCTTTGAGAAGCTGCTGGAAGCTTCCCCCATGTCTGGCAGAGACAATGCCAGCCAGTTGCAGGATGCCACTGGCCAAGCCTGAGACCTTCAGCCATGGTAGTAACATGTCTGGGATAATATATTTAAGAAGGAAGAGTTATTGGGCAGAAGCAATTGCAACCAGAGAAGCGAGGACTGAGAATATGTGAGAGAAACAGCTCTGCAAACACAGAAGTTGGCGAAGAAGGAGAGGGAGGAGGTGTTCCAGGTACTGGAGCTGAGATTTTCCTGCAGCCCATGATGCAGGTCATAGTAAAGCAGATTGTCCTCCTGGAGCACATGGTGGTCTGCAGGAGGGAAGCACAAATCTACCTGCAGCCTGTGGAAAAGCCCCATATTGGAGCAGGTCCTGGAAGGACCTGTGGGCCTGTGGAGATAAGAGCAGGTTTCCTGGTAGGACTTGTGACCTCACAGGGGACCCACTTCAGAGCAGTTCCCAAAGGACTGACCCCAGGGAAGGTACCTCACGCTGGAGCAGCTCTTTAAGAACCACAGCCCATGAGAAGGACCCATAATGGAGAAATTAACAGAGAACTGTCTCCTGTAGAAGGGATCTCATGCTGCAGCAGCACAAGGAGTCTCCTCTTCCTGAGGGGGAAGCAGTGGCATGAACTGACTGAAACTTCCATTCTCATCTTCTTGCAGTCCTGGTGGGGAGGAGGGAGAGAATGGGGAATAAAGTTAATCCTGGGAAAGAGAAAGGGAAGGGGGAAAGGTGTTTTAAAGACTTGTTTTACTTCTCATTACCCTACTCTGTTTTGATTTGTAATAAATTCAGTTAATTTCTCCCTTTTTTCTCTCTGATGTCTCCCTGTCCTCATCACAGCTCATGAGCTTTTTTATGTTTTATCCAGCTGAGAAGGGAAGTGATTGATAGAGAGGTTCTGGTGGGCACCTGGCATCCAGCCAGGGTCCACCCTCCACAGTAGTATTCTGAACAAAGTGTCTGGGCTTTCACTGAAGGGAAGATTTAGTAAGGGAGATTTAGTAAGTATTGTCATCGGAGTGTGAAAGAGTGAGTGATCATGTTTGGAGTAGCTACCAACAGTTTTCTAGGTAGGGTCATGCTCCAGGGCCTACTGGCATGTGCATGTCTGCAGTCCTAGAGCTTCCGCAAGGAATCACAGCCTCGTGGTTGGAGAACTGTCACATGAAAAGGGAAGATTTTTTTGACCCTCACTATTTAGTTTGTCTGTCAATACCCTGGGAAAGCTGAGACCCTTGTGCCTGACCAGTCTGTCAGCATCCTGTTACTGGGACTCTTCATTGAGTAGTCCTGCTGGTTTGGAGGGATGTTTGACAGACATTCAGGGAAATAGGCCGAGAGCATAAGGGAGACCCCTCAGCAGGTCTTCCTACTCTATGATTCCTCAGTTGGACTTCCTACTTGAGTATGTTACCTGGTGCTGGCAACCTCTAGCATCCATGAAGGAGCCACACTTTGGAATTTTATGGAACAGTCATCTTTCTATACAAACATTGCTTCACTCTCCAGAGGATTATTGTGAGCTCTGCTGTCCCTTTGGACTGAGAAAGACAGAGGTTTTTTCCCAAGTTCCTTCTGAACCTGTCCTGCACCTGTTACAAGTCCTCAGGCTCCTGCAGTTTTGTGGGTCAGGCACATGTAAAACAGCACAACTGGCCGGCATGCTCCGCTTATGAGGGGACACAAGAGAAGAATCCCTCTGCTCACACCAGACCTGCAGCTGCCAAACCCCACCAAAGCACCTGAGGAGAGCCCAGGGCTTGATGTCACAGAAGGGAGCTGATGGAGGACAGCACAGTAGGCAGCCGGTCCTCCACCTCTGTGTCAAGAAGGCAGGGCTGGGAACTGTCAGCAACGTCCCACCAGGTCTGGCTCATGGTGCCACCCTGAGGGTTTCCCCTACCTTTGCACAGTCCCAGCTGCTGCAGCTCACTTGACAGATTCACTCTCTATACTGTGCTTGGCTGCACTGGAGAGGATGAAGCCAAGGACAGCAATGGTTGCCTTCTCAAACCGTGACTGCAGATAGGAGGGAGGGAGGGTGAGCTCTGCCACCTTGGGAAGGCATCTGCAGACTCATTGCTGCCCATCTCTGGAGCATGGCTCCATCAGGGGATCATGGTAAGGACAGCAGTGCTCACCTAACTTTGCACCTGAGGTCAGCTTCAGGATCTTGTCATACAGTGGGAGAGCAGAGCTTCACAGTAAACACCAGATAACACACTCACTACCAGTGTTAACACTAACAATTAAAATATTAATAACACTTAGTATGCATACTATTAATACTAGTAGAGGCCAGTAGCATTCTTAGCTGAGATTTGCACGAAGAACACAATATAAATTAATGTTGCTGATTATGCTATTGTAGTGTTGAAATATTGCCCTTCACTACGATAGCCCCACACTTAACCTTGATGGCCTCCCCCAGCAGGTCCCGCAGCACCTGGATGCAGATCAGCTTCAGCTTCCACTTCACTGATGTGATAAACAGAGTTCACGCTTTAGAATTTTTAAAAGTTTAATAAAGGATAAAAGGACAAAATAATCCAGAACTGCGGCGCTTTTGGCACCCCATGGCCAAAGAGCACAGAGGTAGCTTAAAATCATGTTCACTATATACGGTTACATTGCTGGGCTTACATGCATATTCATTAGCTTATACATTATTCAAATATTCCCTTGAGTTTTTTATGTTCCAGGAACTCTCTTTTTTGCTTTTAACTTCTGATTTGTCTGCAGAGCATTCTGTAAATTAGGTCTACATATTTTATTTCTTCCTGTAGTTTTATCCTGTAGTTTCACACTCCCTGATAGCGCCGACAGTCGACAAACCCTTCCGAGATGCTTATGCTCTGTTTTTGTCACTGTTATCTTACCATTTGGAAAGGCCAGTCGACAGATACAATAAACATAATAATTGCTTTACACCATTCGCTGAGTTAGTTACATAGAAGTATTTTAGTCTCTATTTTAACACTTTGCTAAAGCCTATGAGATATTTATCACACTATTATGCATATGAAATATACAGTGCATACATAAACTGGCATATTATACTATACAAAGCAGTTAAAAGTAAGTTGTAGCATATCAAAATACTTGTGATGCAAAAAGCTGATCTATGAACGTGAAAGTCAATATCATTTTCTCATCTATAACATCCGACGACTGTGGGGGAGAAGGAGGGTGAGCAGCGGGTCCGCAACAGGCGGAGGGCGGACACGCGGCGCGGGCACTCAATTATTTTGGCTAGGGTGCTGATCTCGGCCAGTCGGAGCAGGCAGAGTCCCCGCAGAAGCGGAAGCACTGCGGGCGAAGAGACGTCGAGAGCCCGCAGCGGGCTCTGCGCGCCCTCCCCACTCCCCGCCACCGAGCCGCCTCCCCGCCGTGTCGCCGCCGCTCCCCGATCCGCGCTGCCATCGCAGAACCCGCCTTTGGCGCCCGGAACCATTGCCGGGCTGCGCCCCGCCCCTGCCCCGAGTGCCGACGGGCGGCTGCAGTCCGGGCTCTGCGGGGCCCTTTTCGCCGGGAGCCGGGCACGAGCAAGGGCCGGAGAAGGGGACAGAGGCTCTCAGAGCGGGACACAGGGCGCCCGCCAGCCCTTCGATCAGCGCGGGCTCCGCCCCACGCTGCCGCGGGCCGCGGCTGCGCAGCTCCCGAGCCCGCCAATCCCGGCCCGCCTTTCTCCGCCCTGTCCAATCACAGCCGCCCTTTTCAATCCGGGCGCGGTTCCTGTGATTTGAGCCCGCTCAGTCGCGGCCCGACTCCTCAGCTGGCCCCCCTCCCCCGTCCGCCTGAGGCACCGCTCCCGCCGCCGCTCTGGGAGCCGGCGGAGCCCTATCCCTGCTGCCGCAGCCTCGGCCGGCGCTGTTGGGGCCGGAAAGGGCGGGCAGGAGCTTCCCGTTCAGGTGCCGGCCGGGATTTCTCCCAGGAAAACGGGCTGAGGGCGGGCAGCGGGCGGACCCGGACCCTGCAATGGCGGTGGCGGGAGCGGCGCGTGAGGGGAGCGCGGGGTGGTAGCGAGCCGAGAGCAGCGGGAATGGGCGGGCTCGGATTGGTGGGGCCGGTGTTGCCTCGGGTTGTGATTGGCTGGCTGGCCCGGCGCTGAGGCATAAATAGCGTGCGTCGGGGCAGCGGCGGCGTTAGTTCGGCGGCGGAGCTGTGAGCCGTAGGAGCTGTGGATGCGCTAGGATGGGCCCCTCGCCGCTGCCGATCCGAGGAGCGCTGGTGAGCACGGACGCGACTCTCGCGTCTGCCTGCGCTGGCGTCCGGGGGCCGGCGGTGTCCAGTTCTTTGCGCCGCGCCCTGCTCGGCTCGGGCGGCCAGAGTCTGGTGCGGGGCGTTGAGTGGCGCAGGGGGGACCGGCTGGTGTCACTGGGGAGTAGCGGTTTCGCGGTTTCTAGATTTAAAGTAACATTGAGTATACTGGGAATAAAACTGGTTGTTTGCATTCTTATTATTTGATTTTGCTTTAACTTAATATTTTTATCTGTACTGCATTATTTCATTGTTTTGTTTGTTTTATTAAATTTAATTGGTTTGTTTTTGTTTTCTTTATCTGATGTTAATTTAGTAAGGGTTGTGGGGCTGGGGTTGAATCAGCCTTTGTGAGGTTACCGAAGACATAAAGCCCCAGGGTGTGGAATAAGGACTTTGTTTTGGGCCTGACTTGTGACAGTGTGGAGCAGTGGAAATGCTGGGGCTGGAGTTAGATAAATGCCCTGGGAGATAGGCTTGGAGCTGCAGTGCAGGGCCTGCAGGAGATGCCTGGGGGTTCCCAGCCCCTGCCCCGTGGTACCAAGCAGAGGCTGAGGGTGTGGGGGCTCGGAGGGTTCCAGGGCCCACGCGTCAGCCCAGCAGCACTTTTTGGGATGTGGGAGGCAGGAGCCCAGTGGCTCTTGCTAGCCCCTGGGGCTGCCTGGGTGAGGTGAGGGGGCTTTTGGGGAGGTGCTGGGCTGAGACCCAGGGGGCGGGGGAAGGTAGATGTTTGGCTTCAGGCCTCAAGAGTCCTCAAAGTTGGGATCCCATTAGAGTGGGTGGGGTAGCCGCAAGGGACATTGAAATAATGACAGTAACTGATTTGTGCCTTTATCAACAGCTCCAAGCTGCAGAGAGAAGCAGGAACAGCTTTCAGCTGCAGGCAGTAGGAAGCTGAGGAGCTGGAGCTGAGGCAGCAGAGCTGGAGAAGACAGAAATGTGGTAGGGTTTGGGGTAAAACCCCTGTTGAGCTGGGATAGGGAATATGGAGCAGGGATGGGAATTGCATGGCTGGAGCTGAAATTGCTTCAAGGGCTCTGATAGAGACTGTAGAGCTGTTACTGCAGGAGGGATTGTTAGGTTGGGGAAGGAACATGGGCTCAAGAGCTGAACTGAAAGTACACAGAGCTAAAGCTAAAACAAAGATCCTGCCCTAGAGTCATAAGCAGTGTTACGTAGCACTGCTGGGAAGGTGTTGAGCAGGAAGTCAAAGAGCTGGCAGTGAAATAAAGCTTGTGGGTCAAGAGCTGAAATCACTGGGGCCAGAAAGTGGGACCTGTAGGTAGCAGCTGAAGTCACTGCAGGGCTGGGAAAGGGAATGCACACACCATAGGAACCGACGGGCTGACACAGAGACTATAGGATTCTTGCAGCGACGCTCCTTTATGCTTTTGCATTTGACATGGATGCGGGGGCGGCCTATTCTGCCTAAAAGTGGAACGTGATGTGTAGTGCGGAGATGGGGCCCCTAATATTGCGACTGAAAAACCCGGCAATGCAGTGATATGCTCTGCGTCTGCGAGGGCACCAGTGGGGCTGGAGCCAAAGTTACTATGGGTCTGAAAAATGGAGGGCCACACTGTGAGGCTGGGATTGTGCCTGAAAGAGGGGATGTGTAGGGCGGGTGCTATAATGACTGCAGGGCTGGGAAAGGGACTGCACACACCATAGGAACCAAATGGCCCTGAGAAGATGGAGCTGAAGCAGAGAGCTGGCAGTGAAATAAAGCTTGTGGGTCAAGAGCTGAAATCACTGGGGCTGGGATAGCATATTTGTAGGGCGGGTGCTGTAATGGCTGTAGGGCTGGGAAAGGGACTGCGCACAGCATAGGAAGCGGAGGGCTAACAGACTGTGGGGTTCTTGTGGCGACATGCCTCTATACCTTTTACATGAATGCTGGGGCTGCCTATTGTGCCTGAACCTAGTACAGGATGTGCAGTGCGAAGATGGGGCCTCTAACATTGCGCCTGAAAAACCTGGCAATGCAGTGATGTTCTGTCAGTCTGCGACGGCACCTGTGGGGCTGCAGCCAAAGTCATTATGGGGCTAGGAAATGGACTGCCACACTGTGGGTCTGGGATTGTGCCTGAAACTAGAACAGGATGTGTAGTGCAGAGATGGGGCCTCTAACATTGCGCCTGATAAAACCAGTAATGCAGCGATATGTTCTCTGTCTGCAACGGCACCAGTGGGGATGGAGCCAAAGTCACTGTGGGGCTGGCAAATGGACTGTGGGGCTGGGCCTGTGACTGCAAATAGAAATGGATCTCTATTGCTGAGACTGGGACTGTGGGCTTCGAATTGAAGTGATACAGGGGCAGACAGAGTGGCTGGGCATTGGTGGGTGGGAGCTGACATGATTGTGGGTCAGGGATATTGATGACAGTGTGTGCTTAGACACGATGGGGCATGAGCTGAAGTGTTGGTGGAGAGCTGGAGCCAAGGCCAAGATCCTGCCCTGAGAAGATGGAGCTGAAGCAGAGAGCTGGCAGCAAAATAAAGCTTGTGGGTCAAGAGCTGAAATCACTGTGGCTTGGAGAGGGTATTTGCAGGGCAGGTGCTGTAATGACTGCAGGCCTGGGAAAGGGATTGTACACACCATAGGCACCGGAGGGCTGACACAGAGACTGTGGGGTTCTTGTGGCGACATCCCTCTTTGCCTCTGACATGGATGCTGAGGCTGCCTATTGAGCCTGAACCTAGAACAGGATGAGCCGTGTGAAGATGGGGCCTCTAACATTGCGCCTGAAAAACCTGGCAATGCAGTGATGTTCTGTCAGTCTGCGACAGCACCCGTGGGGCTGCAGCCAAAGTCATTATGGGACTGGGAAATGGACTGCCACACTGTGGGTCTGGGATTGTGCCTGAAACTAGAACAGGATGTGTAGTGCAGAGATGGGGCCTCTAACATTGTGCCTGATAAACCCAGTAATGCAGTGATATGCTCTTTGTCTGCGATGCCACCTGTGGGGATGGAGACAAAGTCATTGTGGGGCTGGCAAATGGACTGTGGGGCTGGGATTGTAACTGCAAATAGAAAGGGAACTTTGTTGCTGAGACCGGGACTGTGGGCTTTGAATTGAAATGATAGAGGGGCAG